>OX453089.1:8526296-8789223 GCA_949708635.1 Hirtodrosophila cameraria
GCTATTGCTGCTGCTGCTGTTGTTGTTGTTTGCCCTCTGCGCAAATAATGATTGATTATCCGGCAACAGCAGCAGCAACAACAACAACGACAACAACAACTTGTTGCGCAAGTTGGCAGCCCAGAAGTCAATGAACACACATTGCGTGTTCTGCATTGGACCAAACCGCAAAACTGCACGCAACAGCAGCAACAACAACTTGTTCTCTATAAATGTGTGTGTGTGCTGAAATTGAAACCACTGCAAGAGGCTTGACTGTTAGCTGTTTAGCTCTTAACTTGGTTTTTGCTGGCCGGTTTCGCTTGTTTATTGAACGCTGTTTGCTGTGCATGCGCATCACTCACAGCAACTGAGCGACAGCGACAGCAGCAGCAACAGCAACAACGACAGCAGCGACAGCGACAACGGCGTCTCATTCTCCGGTTACGCATACGCCGCGTTAGCCAACAACAATAACAACAGCAACAACAACAGCGACTGCCAAAGTGTGATTTACCAGTGCCTTTGTCTGGCGCGGCTCGCTTTACATAAACATGGAGCAGCAGTTGCCGCCGTCTCTGTTGCTATTGCTGCTGCTGCTGCTGCTGCTACGGCTCATGTCATGATTGTGCATAATGCCATGCAAATATCGTTGCCCTAACTTATTGTGTTTGTGCAGCACGCAGCTTATGAAATATGGGCGCTGGCCAAAAGGCTTGCTAGCCTCTCTCAAAGTTTCAAAGGCAACTTCCAATCCTCCAATAGAGGGCCAGTCAAGTATTTCATTCAACATTCAACATTCAACGTTCAACATTAGAGGGCCAAGCAATGCAATTGTTTTCAGTGTCATGACATTTCCTTTTTGGCCGCAGTCGAGCGCAAAAATATTGCATATATTGTGCGCAGAATTTTCCTTGTTTTCTTTGATACACTTGCAAAGGGTATTTAAGTGCTATCAAGAAATGTGTACCTGGCCTTCAAGTTGGATGAAACTTGGCACAGCTGCTTCTTTTTCTTCCTATATGAGATTGAATCTGATATAAAAAGTATATTAAAGCTTTTAAGCAATCACTCCAAAATTAAGTTTTCTTACGAAGTGCAATTTGGTTTTTGAAGAAAATGAATCAATTTTTCTAGTTTTATAATGCTTTATCAAAGTTGATTAGATCGGATGAATATTTGCTATAGCAGCGGTAGAAGCTACCAGTCGAAAACTGACTTCTAACATGAAAAACTGTTAAGTTTTTACTTACGACCCAATCAAACACAAAAGTTGCAAAAGTTTGTATAATTAAAACAAATTTTACAAAAATCTGAGCCCTTTATAGCTGCTATACAAACGATTGATCGAGGATTGATATTTGATATAATCTTCTCTATTGTATATAATTGCAAAGTTTTCTTAGCAAGAGTATTAAATATTCGTCACATCAAAGCAATCTTAACCTTCTAGTTTTGGTTATGATTTAGTATGCATGCAAAAACAAAAGACTTAGGCAACGAACTTGAGGCAAAAGGTTGAAATATGCTGCAAGGCAAAGCTTAAGCTAATCAAACAGAATGCATACCAACAACAGCAACAAAAACACAACTCAATTAGCTGATGTTGCTGCTGCTGCTGCTGCTCGTCGTGTGAGCAACTGCATAAAACATTTAAATTATGGGGCACAGGAGACATTTCAAATGAACTGGCAACAGGAAAGAGAGAAAGAAAGAAAGAAAGGCGAATCTTGAGTTGTATGCTGTAACACTGCGCTGGCTGTTTTAACCTTAGCTAAAAACAGAACGCACTCAAAGCATAATTAATAATAATAACAGACGCCGTTTTGATGCGGCCTGACAGGCAACTGCCAGCAGCAATAGCAGCAGCAGCAGCAGCAGCAACAGCAACAACAGCAACTAAGGAATTCAGTAGCCGCCATTTGCCACACGCGAGCAACCAAATCAGCCCGCGGCTTGAATATCTCAGACTTGGTTGCTTGATTTCTTAGTGGATTTGGCATTTAGTTGATTTTGCTGCAATGCGCAAATTGTTTTGCCACCAGTTTTAATGCACCCACTGATATATACATAGTAGGCATTTTAATTGATGCCGGCAAACGCTTAATGAAGTTATTAAAAATTGCCAGGCAATCATTTAAGCTGAACTCAAGTGCATCCTCTCAACTTCTTGTCGTCGTCTTGTTCTTCAATCTTAATGGCTGCAGGTTTTTAGCTTTTGAAATTGCATTTCCAGTCGCTTCCACATTCAACTTGTACCAGTACATGCAATGAAGCTATGCTCAGCTCGTGTCTAAGCATTCAATTCAATCTTAACTACCATCGATAGTTGCATAAATCTTGCGCTTTACTTAGTTGCTTAGTTTTCTGGTATATGTACCTTCAACGAACAGATCTACTGGACATGCTTCGAAACATTTAAGTATTGTATTTTATGACCTAACTCGTAGGCTAGCTATTTTAAATGACAAAACTAATGTCTTCGGTAGTCAACGTTCTTTCAAATATTGTTAGCTTAAAGTCTATTTATTGCGCTTAAAGACTTGAGCTTTGCAGTTAATGAAAAACTGACATAAAGTTTAAAAAAAATTATTTCAAATGTAGCTTCAAGCACATATTCAGCATAACATTTTGTTTGCTAACTTAGCAATTTCCTTGCCTTCAGTTCTTTATTTTAATACCGTTTTCAAGTACTTCGAAAAATATTAAAAATCTTCTGCCATGTAATTTGAACTAAAACCTAAATACTTTTCGTATTTAATACGCCTTTAAGCATATAAATTTATGCTACGCGTCACGATTCTATTAATGTTTATTGTTCATTAATGAAGAAACTTTTGCTTAAAGAGTACAGCCAAACTTTCATTTTGGAAATCTTGTACATTTTAAGACTTCAAATAAAGATAAGTTAGACTTTGAAGATTAAGATGTAGCCATCCGGCTATCGATAAAGAGAAAACGGAGTTTTTAACAGCAAATTAAAATGCTGATAAGTTAATTACAAAACTTGTTAACAACATTTTTCAAAACATTTTGAGCAGCTGAAGTTTTCATACTTATCTATGGTTCGGAAAACTTGATTTCAAGTTAAACAGAGCAAAGTTTTTTGCACTACGATTTTTTAAAATTATGTTTTCTAGACACATTTTACAATTATATATTTTTAAGTTATGCAGTACAACAAAGAATGGCCACTACTTTATCCAGCACTAAGAATAGCAAAAAAAAAACTATAATAAATAAATGGATTAATAGTTTTATCACACCTTTATTTTCATTTCCTCTTTCCAAATCGCTTGCTACAAATTGTTGCAATAGCAACAAAGTTATTTGTCAATTCGAACGCCTTTAAGTAACAGGAACACATTTGTATTGATTTTGTTTTTAATTAACAAAGCCATTAAGGGCACTCGGACGCAACAACAACAACAACAGCAAATGCTGTAAGAGTTGCAAGTTCCACTGGCACATTTGCACTTGGGCCAAAAGCGTCTGACAAATGACTTTGGGGCGTTACTGAGGCATTTCTGTGACTTGGCAGTGCTCCATGTGCTCTCTGTTGTTGATGCTGTTGCCCCATTGCAGATGCAACTTAATTACAAAAACAAAACGCCACAAATCTTGTGACTGCAAGTTGCATGCATCGCCTGCCAGACAATTGGCCAACTTGCCCAGTTTTGCCGACTTTGCCGAGTGCCATTTGCAGAGGTTGAGACAGAGACTGAGTCTGAGGCATCGACTGGCAGACGGCGCCAGTCAAGTGCGAGAGACGTATAACAACAACAACAACAACAGCAACAACAACAACAAGTGAGCCGCCTCGTGATTTATTTATGCAAAACGATAAAATATGATTCTGTTATTGTTTTTTGTCGCTCTTTCGTTGTAATGTGAAAATAAGTCAGGCCATTAAAGTAATTTTTTTTTGTTTTTTTTTTATTTTTAATGTTAACTCTTGTCTCTCTCGCGCATGTTCGCCATGCTAATTGCTAAGCTAAGACTTGAGGAGGCATAAGAAGTTGAACAGTGGGCTCTTTTGACTTTACATGTGGCAAACTTTGAAAAAGTGGTTAGCCAAAGACCTGCTCAAAACTTATGAAGTAAGTGCAACAAATGTAAAGTGATTGAATTAAAGTTAGCCCATTCCTTGAAAAGTTAAGCAAATATATATATTTGTTTGGTTGGCAAAATGATTAATTTTGAAATAAATTTTTCGATATTTCGAAAAAGATAATAGTTATAAGCTTCTCAGCAGTTTTCAAGATCAGTTACTACTTTTTAAAAATCTCACCTTTGATTTGTACATGGCTATTTCAGGCACAGGCCCCACAGTGCAATCGGGGTGACGGGAAAACGAGTAAACGATTACTTATGTATGTATATGAGTATACAAGTACTCACCATAGGCAATTGCGGCGCATATTAATTGTGTATTTTGTTATACTGTGTTGAGCATGATTTTTGGGCAGCGATAATGGCCATAAGTAAGCTGCCCTTCGCGCCTTGAAGCATTACTCAAGCGCTTAAGCAGCTGTCAAAATGTCCAAAACGAATATCACTTGGAGCATGTCCGCTTGTAAGATTTATATATATAGATAAAGACAGCCAAAAGAAATTGAAATCAGTTTCAAATCACAGCAGTTTTGCCCATTTCTGCCAACTCACGATACATTTTTGTGTTTAGCTTCAACTTGTCTGCGCCCACGTCAAGCAATTGGCTATGGATACATTTCATACACATATAGTATATTTGATATGTAGATATGCTATATTTTGGCATTATGCAGATCTGTATTATGCTTTTTGTTGCCCACAAAGTAGACAGTTGAATGACAGCGGCCCAACAGCAGACATTGTTGTTGCATTGTTTGAGGCGAGAAATTTTTGAAAAATTCCGCAACAATTTCAAGACGCATTTTAAGTGGCAACAAATCACTTAATGCATTGCTCGCTAATTAATTAAACATTTAGCGCATACACACGCACAACAAGCAGCCAATAAATTTATTGCTGATAGGCGGGCAGCAAAAAAAAAAAAGAAGAAAAATTAAAAACAAAACCCGCGCGTAATTTTCATTGACAGCTTCACTTTGGCGAGGTTTTTGCTGCAGCAGGCTTTGCATTTAAATTGCCTGCATGCCACTCCACGATTCACTTAGTTTAGCTGAAAGTAAGAGAGAGAGAGAGAGAGAGAGATAGACAGTTGCACCATCCCTCGATCCTCGACAACGTACCAACTGAATTAACACTCTTTGCATTCCTGCCTCGTTAGTTGACTTGAACTTGCTAGCCCAAGTTGGTGGCCAGGCGTTTTCTGGTTTGCGCCATGTGGCAAGTGGCAAGTTGCAAGTGGCAAGTGGCAAGGCAACGATTTTCTAATCATGATAAGCGTTTTTGGGTCCGGCCAACGACTACATGTTGCGCATTATCATTGGCTTGTATGCATTTGATATTATAAAGTAGACGTGTCCTTCCATCGATAGTTTTTAAATCGATTATTTTTTAAAATAACATTAAATATAAAGTCATCGCTATCCCTATAGAGTTAAAAATGTGACTAGAATTAATTTTTCTGTTAATAAAATGTATTTTACTTTGCTGTAACCAACTATTCCTAGCTTCACAAAAATTTGAAAGTATAATAGAACATTAATATTGGTTCTAGAAACCTAATATTTTCAATAAGAGTTACAAAACTTTCGATACTTTTAATATGATTAAGTTTCCAAATAAGCCAGCGATAATATTATAAATTTTCATAAATCCTAGAAAATCTTTTTCTCTCTTCCAAAGAAATTAAATTAATAATTAGGAAAAAAGTTCCTAAAGAAATCAATATTGTTTATAATATTTAAAAACATTTTTAAACCATGAAAAGTCCTGAATTTCAGCCTATTATTTCAAATAGTTTTGACATTCGATAGTTTTTTAAATACAATCAAATTAATTTAATATTCTCAAAAAACAAATCTATTAACTTTTGCATTCATATTTGGACAGTCCATTCACAATAGATTTGAAAACTAGTTTAATAATAAATTATCGATACTATCGATAGTACCGTCAATAGCTTAATATCTCAATTATGTATACCTTAACGAGACCTGTTTCTTGTACTCTTAATTGCCTTGTCATTAACAACTCCTGCTTATCATCACTTTAATAGATAGAAAAACCGTTGACTGCCTTAAACTGCTTATCATTGTCGCTATCATTTATCCTTGAATATAAAGTCTCTTGGCATTAATTTCCGTTTATCATTAGGCATCAAATCCATATGTTATATGTTATATGTTATGTTAGATGCGTCTATTGGCTGTCTGATGTTGCACTCAAAAAGTGCAATTAGCAGCTAATTATTTGCCATGTTTAGATGGCATGTTGTTGTCAACACAGCCATTGGGGCAACATACATACCAAACAACAGTTAGTCACCAAGTTTAACTTCAAGTTACCGTTTAACTTTGTCAACATTTGCCAAAAGTTCCTGCTTAATTTTGAGCCTGTTGTTGTTGCTGCTGTTGTTGTCGTTGTGGTTGCAACCAAAACAACAGCAACATCAACTTCAACAGCAACAACTGCAACAAGATCTATACAGAATCCAATCCGATCCCAGACGTTGCACAGCTGGGGTTCAATTTCAAAAGACGCAGCGCTGCGGCTTCCATGCTGCGCTGCCTGCGTAGGCAGCAGCTTCTTCGTCTGCAGCGCAGCGCAGCGCTGCTCTGCTTTGGTTTTGTTAATGGCCAAGAAATTAGATTCCGATTGCAGTTGGCCATAAATCAAAGACTGCAACTTGCAACTTGCACTCTGGGAAAAACGCTGCTAACCGCAGCAGCAAAGCAAAGCGGCTTTCTGTAAATCATATTACGGTTAATTTGTGAACAGTTTTGTTAAGGAGCGTGGCACATAAATCATCCTCAGAGACTGCTGCTGCTTCTGCTGCTGCTGCCGCCTCCTCTGCTGCTGCTGCTGCTGCTGGTGGGGTGGACATGTTTAGCGTCTGCATGCGTCATTAATAATTGCGGTCTGTTTTATAAGCCATAAGCTTAATCAAATGATTTATATTGCTAGAGTGTTCAAATTAAGTGTGAGATATAGAAATCCTTTCAATAGTTTAGGCACAGACTTTGCAAGGTGCAGATATAAATAATTGCTTACAAGCTGTCATCTTCATAGATTAGTTTATCTTAAGTGAGTTTGAAATTCAGGCGAAGGTGTGGCTATTCTGATGGATTAGATGAAAGCCACAGTAATTAATTATTAATTATTTATTTTGATGGTGGGTTTCATGTACTGCGGTTTAATTATATCTGTTGTATCCCCTTCTATCCAAATTCGTGTTGAATTGCAAAAGATTGATGTGAGCTGAGGGTACCTTTATTTATTGTTTCTAAGCCCTGCCTGGCAAATAGAATACTGCTTTTGATTGAAATGAGGTTTCCGTCTCAAAAGATAGCCTATAGATAGCCCTTACGTTAGAAGCGAGAAGGTAATGCCTACAAGCGTAAACGAACTTCCAGAAAATTTCCAGTTGGGAATTTAAAAATAAAATAATAAATTAAATTATGAAACGGTATAATGGGTAAATTTGAAATCGATTATATACAACATAAAATGCAATAACAAGAAAAACACAATCACTTTTTCAAATAAATTTTTAGTTAAAACTGTCTCATTAAACTCGCTCACAAACAAGCTGCAAATTAACAATCTTTATGACCTTCAATTATAATTACTAAACACGCTTCTTCAATAGACATATTAAAAATTTAAATACATATTTGTAGAAGATACAATTCTCATAGTCAAATGCTCAAGCAAAAGTCAATAGATAAACACAGTATCATTTCAAAGCCAAGAAGTCAAGGTCTGCAAATAAAACAAAACACAACATGAAAACTTGAACATTTTTCCAAACTATGAACATTCAAATACTATATATTGTACATAACTCGACAATAAGATTATGTACTTATGTCTTGACTTTATGTATTTTACAATTGCTCAAAGTTTAGAGTTTGCTGTTGGAGTGCCAAAAAAGAGAAATAAATATCAATCAATGCCAATTTGTTAAACAAACAGCAACAAAAAATAAAAATGAAACAATTTGAGATGAGCCGAAAAGCGTAAAGTAATAAGTTAACGGCTACAAACGGATGGATGGCCCAAGCGTCGTAATTATGGTCAAAAACAAAATTGAGCATAATCACCACGCACTGAGGAAACATTATTGTATAAAAATCGAAGCAGCAGAAGCAGCCGCATAATTTATAATAGCCCAGACGAAGCAGACAACAAAAAAAGAGGAAGACAACAACAAGAACAACAACAACAAAATAAAGAAAAAGCATAAAAAGCAAAGACACGGCTTCAATTAAAACTACGAGAGATGAGAAAACAAGTTCATAGACCAAAGACAACGACCGATGTTGGAATTGATGCTGATGCCGATGTCGATGTTGCTGATGTTCGATGTTGCTGTTGCTGTTGTTGGCTGTTTGGTTGTTGCTTGCCGTGGGCCTGTTTGGACTTGGACTTGGTCTTCAACTTGGACTTGGCCGCCACACACACAGCCTAAAAGAGAGAGAGAGAGAGAGAGAGAGAGAGAGAGCGAGAGAACAGGAACTGAGCTAAAAACGTGTGGTCTTTCTTAGTCTTGGGACAGTCAGTCAATCAGTGGGCGACCCGAAACAAATGCGTTTCAATTTTTTAATGAATTTACAGCGAGTTAAAAATTAATTAGAACCTGTCTGCTTCAGCTGACTGTAGCTTGTTGAAAAATCAAAAATAACGCTTTGAATCAATTACCCTGCTCTTGTCTATACCAATATGTGTATTTATATTGGCCGTTATGTCAGCGGCTCTTGACTACAACCATTTAGCGCGCCAAATTTGCATTGATGATGCAATTTTTACTCCACAGACGATGCAATGCAACGTTTCGAGTCAAAGCAACTGCAAGCTAAACAACGTTTTCATGCATTTTCCGGGCTATGTGGAGAGTGTATGTGTTTAGAATCTGAAACCTGCTTTTGTTTCCAGCTAAGAAACACTTTTGGCCAAAACAGACGAGTAGGCACTCGAAGCTAAAGTTGAAGTGTTGTGGCATCTTTGCTTCGATGTTTGCCGCGTTGGAAAATTGCTGGCATAGTTGTTGTTGTTGCTGTTGTTGTTGCTGTTGCAGCAGCAGCTGTGAAAATTTGCACGCTCACAAAACAATTTTCGTTGCCGTTAGCAGAGCAACAGGCAACAGGCAAAAGCAAAAGCAAAGCAAAATGTTGCAGCAACATTTTTGCCGCCTTCAAAATGTTTGCCTGGGCTAACAACAACAACAACAACAACATTAATTGGTCAGCTTTGTTACCTTAAAGATAAGCAAACAATTTGTTCTTTCTAGCCTGAGAGCAAGTAGCTCGTCGTTTTGGTGTGAAAATTGCCTGTGTGATCTTAACAAATTATGCAATTATTTTGCTTATGCGCGCGACTTTCTAAATTGAACATGGCTCACAAATACAAAATTAACACAGCTGCCTTTCATTTACAGTTAGCCATTTAATTGATTTCAGCTAGTGTTTTTAGTCATGTATTTCGTAGTTAAGCGCAATTAGCAGCACTTGGCGTATGCGCAATATAAATGCAATACTCGCTGACCACACGCAACCTCCAAATGGGAAATGGGAAAATGGGAAATGGCCTTTGATGCAGACATTCTTAATCAACTTTTAGCTGCAATTGAAAAACAACATATCAGAATAGCAGCAAAAACAGAAAGAAGCAAAAGAAAAACATAAACAAGGAATGCCTGCCTGCCAGCCAGATGCCAAAGTCAATAAAAATGTCAACACGCCAAATGTCATGTTGACAAGGCAGACAGAGCTGAAGTTGGAGTTGAAGCTCGAATTGGAGTTGGAGTTTGGAGACACAATGCGCCAGTTTGATGCAGGAGGCTGCAAGGCTGTGAGGCCAAAACTAAAGCAGCAGCAGGAGCTGCTTGCCTTGGGGGCTTAGTTCAAAATGTTGTACGTGTATATTCTACATGTTTGCCATTAAGTTTACGGCTATTTTTATTGACAATTCAAAAATCGTTTATGACAATCGCACTAGTTGTTGTTGTTGTGGCTGCGTTTTAATAAAGCTCAATCCTAGCTACTTGTTGTTGTTGTTGTAACTGCTCGTAAATACCCTGGAGTGGTATTAAATTGGGTGTACACACGCCATAAATTAGTACACAAATAAACATATAATAAATGCTTACGTTTATGATTACCTAACTTTACACTTTAACTTGTGCTTAAAATCGATTTTGGCTATTTATGTTTACAATCGCTGCAAGGCACTTCATTTAGACCATTTTGTAATTAGTTTTTGGTAATTAGTTTTGGTAAGCTATGTTTTCTATTTCCCTAATTTCAGTTTGTAAGCGAGTTTTTGTACAAACTATCAACATTTGATGTATTTTATATCTTTAATGTGCATCTTAAATGTATTTTTCGTTTATGTAATTTAAGAATCGAGCTTTGGCTAAATTAAATTTATTATTTACTCCATTACTATATATCGGACAACATTCAAATCTTAACTTACCACTTCAATCATTTAAAATAAACTGTACACTGTTAAATCTGATAATAAATAGTTTTGCAAATTTATCGACGTTTTGCTACCAATTTGTACATCAGTTTTACATCAAGTTAACATTAAAACCAATAACAATTTATCAAAACAATTTCTCGGAATTTTGCCCAAAAACTTGTACCTGAGAAAACTTTTCTATTTCTTTTTAGAAGATTTTTATTAAATCTAGTTTTATTATATACATTTTGAAGCTAAAAGAAGAAACATTTCTTACACTAAAAATCCAGGAACAACAAATTCATTAAAAAATCATTTTATAACTAACTTTTTTTCCAGTTTTCAATATTGTCATAAATTTATTTATCACCAAAATTTATGAAATATTTCTAATCATATTCTAATTAATGAAACTTCAATATCAAATTGTTGATATATGGCAACTTAGTTATATAAATATGAATAGTATATAATAATACTCTACTTTTTGATACTTTTATATCAAATTGATGATATCGCATCCTAGTTATATATAAAAGCAGTACAGGGTAACTCGCACTCGAATATATCCTGCCCGCTTAGCTGTTGCTGCAGCTGTATAGCAATAAAAGCCAACATAACTACGTATGCTGCTGGCAGAAGGAGTCAGAAGTCAGGAGTTAGCAAGGAGCCTGACTGAGCAGCAGTAATTGTTGCGTCGACAGCGACATCGTGAAACTTACTAAACAAGTCTCACCGGTCAAATTCCAAGACGGAATGGCATTTAAGGGACCACCTGTCGGTCGATCGGTGGTCCATCCAACAGTTGACGCTGTCAGGGGTCATTTGCCAACAGAGAGAGATAGCGAGAGATAGCAAGAGAGAGATAGAGATATGGAAAATATATGTAGCTAAACATATCTGCAAGACTATTAGTGGAAAACTTTCGCTATGGTTGAGCTCAACTCAGCATTAACCCAAATTTGTGGCCTAGCTAACAAATGACTCAGAAACCGCATAGACACAAACTGGCAGGCACATTGTTGTTGTCGTTGTTGTTGTTGTTGTTGTTGGCCATGGCTCTTAAGCTGTCTTAGAGCAACCATTGAGACGTCCATCGCTCAAAGATCTGCGGCGGCATACGACTTTGCAATTTGTCAACGCGTTCGCTCGGCCATATATAATGATCATTCATTTAGATGGCAGCCGGCAGATAAGCTAGACCAGCTAAATATAGTACGCGATCTGAGAAAACCTAAGTATAATGGAGCTGGCGAACTTGCCACACTTGACACACGGGGCAGCTGTGGCAACGAAGAAGAAGCCCGCTTGCGGTTATCAATGGCCAACGCTTTGAACTAGTTTTAGGGTCTCCAAAAGCATTTCAGCCTAGAGAAATCCATGAACGGCAAGTGTTGGCCAACTGCAAAACCAGTTATTGTCTTTTATTTTTTATTTTTTTGGTTCAACGACTGCCAAAGTGAGCCTCAGTTTATTTGTTGTAGCCTGAACCTGAACCTGAATTTGAAACTGAAGCCCTTCAACAAATATTGGCAAACAGCTGCCCGCAGGCAAAAGCCCGCATTTATTGTGCTTAATTTTATACGTATGTGCACATATCTCAAGGGTGTTTTATATAGGTGTCTAGTGTAACATTCAAAAGCTGCTTTTATTGCTCTTAGCAACATGCTGCAGCGCAACATTGTTGCCGCAACACGCATGTTTTTGCTAGGATGCTACTGCCACTTTCCATTTTCAAACCAAATCCAAATTGAGCTGGCTCAGCTTTAATGGCTTAATAAACCTGAACATACATACACTATGCAACACAACACACAACACTGCACAACACAAATTGAAACTTGCCACAATTGCTGGCAATTTTACGCAATTCGTTGCAGTCAACAATAAATTTGTAAATTGCGAAAATGCCGCCGCCATAGATACGTGTATTTGCCAGCGTATGAAAAGAAATGCAGGTCGCCAATGCAACAGCAACAACAACAGCAACATCAACAGCGGACAGCGGCCCCAAACGACCGCACAATAAATTCAAAAGACTTCAATGCCCAGTTCCAACTCCCAGTTCCCCCAGCTTCAACTCCAGCTTTAGCTCTATTCCCTCCTGTGATACTCTTGCAAAGTGTACTATAATTATGTCATGATATATGTTATGCAATACATTGATACATCTATATCTCTCAGGAATGATCCCATTTTCGATATTGATCAAAACATTTAGATTTGGAATTATTAGCACTTTTGATTTCAGAATATCGATGAAAATGTTTTTTGAGATAGTAGAACGAGAAGTATTGGAACTAATATTTAAAAAGAAAGAAAGTTGGTTTTCGAAAAGAAATTCACAAATTCAGAATGAAAATTTCCGGAAAATTTTAACAAAACTGCATACCAAAATCGAGACTCTCAGTTTAAAAGATATTTTCATGGAACTTGGTACATTTTTTTGTTGTTTGTAGTACATAACTGGCTTTAGAACAATCGAATATTTTGTTATTATATCAACAACTTTTTCTTTGTCACTGTGAAAGGGTATTAAAAAAGCGGCTAGCTGAGTTGAGTTTATCTTTCTTGTTTTCCGCTGCGGTTGGCTGCAACAAATTTGTGTTTAGGCACAGTTTTTTGCAGTGCCATTTGCTGCGCTTTTCATTTGTGTGCTGTTGGAGACTGTCCCCCAGTCCACAGTCCCCATTCCGCAGTCCCTAGCTGCAGTCCCCAGCCAGGCAGCAGCAGGTTCGAACAAACGCTGTCCCAAAGCCGCCAGCCGTTTGTTTGGCTTGTAATTTGAGTTTGAATGCGGCTGATTTGACAGCAGCCAACACTTTTGGACCCCGTCGTTGTCGCTGCCGTTGGCATCTGTCTCCAGCTGTGACTTCAACTGGGACTGGAATTGGAACTGAGATTGCAACTGAGACTGGAACTGAGTCGGAGACTAAAACTGTGCCTGAAACTGTGCGATTGCACGTGCAATCCGTTCCCCTTTTTGGGCAATCCCACGCCCGCAACGCATTCTTGTATCCTACAAACAACTATGTTACATCAACAGCATTTTGTGCTTAAATATTCAAATGTCGACGCAAAACAATGGCAAATAGCACAAGTCAACGTAACTTGAAGCAGCCAAACTAAAGGCCAAAATCTGTGCAATTAATTGCTGGCAAGCCGCAGCAGCCATTCGCCTCGCACAATATTGACACATCAGTAACTTTGCAGCGATATTCAGCGAACTAGAAATGGAATTGCAATCGCTAAAGCGGATACGGAAACAGGGAGAAAGAACAAAACATAAAATAAAATAAAGGAAGACCATGCGCTGGTTAAATCAGCATGCTCTGAAAAACAACAAAAGGGCGGCTACATTGTTTTGATAAAACGCCCGCATATAGTATGAGCACACACATATAAAGTGAGAGTCAGGGCAGGTTACGCCCACCAAACCATAATGTCGCATTTTCAGTTACATATGCGCAGACAATGCACAGTTATCCTTTGATAGCTACAACAACAACAACAACAACAAGTTACCCAAAAAAACAACAACCACAACTGGCATCAAATGGTGCATGTTGACTTTGATAGGTATTAGGGATCTTTTGAATACGCTACTATTGAGTATGTTTATATTATCTTAATCGAATTTTAAAAATTTTTGTAATTTGTCAAAATTTATTCATGCTACAATCTTTGCTTGATTGTTTATTGAGCCAAACCCCTTCTCGAGGTGCAAAACGGTTCGGCTCCGGTTTGGGCAGACTACTTTTTTGATAAGAGGTTCAATTCGAAGTTTGGTTCAGACAATTCTGGATCAAGCTGGAACATAACAAAGGCAATAAGCTTATTTTACAGGGAAGAGATTTTTTTATAGCTTGTTCTTATTTGAAATTTGATGGCTTGTTTAGTTCTATATCTTTCTTAATACTTATAATTGAGTTTTTAGTCAGGACTGACAAAAAAACGGAAGCTACGAAAAATTCTAAAAAAAAGTTGTAAAGTAACCGTAGATTTGTATGTATTTAAAACTAACAAGTAAGAACGTTGCAGTCGGGCTCACCCAACTGCGATATACTCTGTTTTCTGTACGTATATAAAATTAAATTCTTTTAAAGACTACTTTTATATATAGAGAGATCTTGACACTTTGTCTTACTATGGTATATACCAACATGTATACCAAGTTTGGTTGCTCTAGCTTCAAAACTGTGGAAAAAACCTGCGTTCATACAGACGGACAGACGGACAGACGGACAGACAGACGGACGGACGGACGGACGGACGGACGGACATTTCACAAACCCAATATACTCTTTTTTTCCATTTTGGAAAACAGAGTATAAAAATCGTAGTAGGTTAGATTAGGCTAGGACGTTTGCCGAACAGTCGTAGTCACATTTTACAAAATCTTGTTGGAGGGATTTTGTGTGAGTATTACTTTAAAAATCATTGGAAAAAATAAAATTTTTATTAAATTTAATATATTGTCTTCAAGAACTAAATAAAAGTATGGAGGTGGCGTCCCGTTCACTTTTTGTGGCAAATTCTGGACCGAAATGCAAGCAAAAAGTTTGACAGGATCGGTGGGCGCTGGTCTATCACCTGCAGACGGTTCAGCTGAGGTCAAATTATCCATGATGCAGCTCCAACTGACAAGGTTATTCTCAGAGTCTGACGAACTGGACTAGGAAGAATCCATTTTTGCTAAATATGCAAACAAATTCGACGATATATAAAATACAGGCAGCTAACGTACACAATTTCACTCGTTATATACAAATATTTACATTAAAAAAATATGTTTAAAATATGGCTCAAGTTTTTGTTGCAGTTAGGGATCGATATGCTGTTTTCTTAACATCTGAAGTCTTTTTGTGAAAATTGAATATGGAGAGTGAAATAAAAACACTTTCGAAGACTTTAAAGCTTTTTTAAGATATAATTAACAATTTCAACTCTTTGCTGGCTTAAATGCTGCAATCTTTAATAATATTAAAAGCTAACCAATACCAAGGCAAACGAGCACAAAAATAAACAAACACGCACACACAGACAAATAAACAGGACCACAAGACTGCAGCGCATGCAGGACTCAGCTAGGATAACAATGTCGGGGAACAACAAAATGACAAACAGCGACAGCCCAAGGGCCCGGAAAGGAGACAACAGACAACATACGAATATATCAGACAAACAACAACAACAA
The DNA here is from genome assembly GCA_949708635.1 of Hirtodrosophila cameraria. Classification (NCBI taxonomy): domain Eukaryota; kingdom Metazoa; phylum Arthropoda; class Insecta; order Diptera; family Drosophilidae; genus Hirtodrosophila; species Hirtodrosophila cameraria. The sequence continues at coordinate 8,542,048 of OX453089.1, forward strand.
TAACAACAACATAGCCTGTCGATTTGTTTGTGTAAAGCGCTGTGAAGCGTATTTGTATTTTCATTTTGACGTTCGCAGCAAACAAAAAAACAATCCTTTTATTTTATTTTATTTTTTTTATTCTGACGTCGCATAAAAAACCAAACTAAAATTGACAGCTTGTTCAAATGAAAAAGCAGCAAATAAAAAATGTCTATATATGAACAAATAGGAAGTGCAAAACCGCAAAAATCCAACAAATTACAAAGGAATAAAGGCATCAACATATCGTTTGTGGTTTTATATTACATTAAAATTATGATTTTCGCCTCGTTTCCGCTAAAAAAAAAGAGCTTAAATCATTTGCGGTGCTGCAAACAACGAGCAACTTTAACCCGACATGTAATGTTGGAAATATTTTTAATTAAGTTTAAATTAGGCATGCCACATAACAGCAATAACTAATGCCGATACTTTCCCCCCTCTCTCTCTCTCTCTCTTTTGCAGGCCCATAAGTCGCACGCCGCTAACGCAGATTTCGTATCTACAAAAAATACCCACGTTACCACGCCACTTCTCGCCCAGCCAGGGCGCTGGTTTGGGATCTGGCATCGCACCTGGTCTATCGCCGGGCATTCCAGCACCTTTGGGCAGTTTGGGTCTGCCCAGCAGCTCCTCGGCGAGCGCTTTGTATGCGGCACAGAATGCGGGCATGTTGCCCACATCGCCATTGCCGTTGCAGCGACATCAGCAATACTTGCCGCCGCATCATCAGCAGCTGCCGTTGCCGCCACCAGCTGGACCCGCACAGTATTCACCCGCTGCCTCGGGCTGCTCTTCCAACTCCAAGTACTCGAATTCATCGCTAAAGCAGCAGCAGCAACAGTTGCATCAACAGCAACAGCAACATGCGCATGCACACCAGCAACATCATCATGCACACCATCAACTGTCGCCGGCGCTATCGACACCATCGCCGCCATCGCTGCTCCACCATCCAGTTGCCTCCTCATCGGCAGCACATGCTCCATTTCTGGCCGGTCCCCATATGGATATGCAGCGGCAATCACATTCGGATGATGACAGCGGCTGTGCGCTCGAGGAGTACACCTGGGTGCCGCCAGGTCTGCGACCTGATCAGGTGAGTCTTTCATTCATCGTGTGTCTCTGAGGCAGTTCAAGATTAGCTTTTTGCTCTTTTCTGATTTGTAATTTGTGATTTGTAGCTGTTGATAAACCCAAAGCTGCAATTTGGCTTGACTTATTGTGAGTTCTTTTCATACTACACTCAAAAAAAAATTTAACAAAATATTTATAAAGTGATTAAAAGTAAATATAACTTTAATAGCCTAATAATAATATATTTTTAATAAAATGATTGAAATTGAAATTGTAAGAAAATTAATTTTATTACTCAGTGTTTTTAAAACTGGTCTTAAGAAAAGTTTAAAAATACTTGGCCATATTTTTTGCTGAGTGCAAACTTCACGCCTGAGCTGTGCTCTTGACCAGCTGTAAATGTATATACAGCACATGGTCATAAATCAGTCAGGCGTTGCTGGGATCGCTTCTCACCAAGCTGATAGCCAAAGAAACCCTCACGCATCTCGCTCAGATTGTCGCTGCATCTTCAAGCTGCAGACTGAGTTCGGGTCTGAGTCTGCCGAGGCTGAATCTGCCGAGTCTGTTTCTTCTGAGTTTGTTTCTTCTGAGTCGAACTCTTCTGATTTTTACTCTTCTGTATAAGAATCAAAGTGTCTGCAACGTTGGGGCTATTAAGTAAAGGTCTATCGCTGTCAGCTAGCTGTCTGCATATTGCAAATTAGATTGCGCTAATGAAACCCATTGCTGCCAGCCTCAAAGGCTGTTGCTGTTGCCCACACGCAGCAGAAGCAGCAGCAGCTGTTGCCTAGTTCTTTTTAGCCATTTCTCAATGCGACTTTTATGGCCAATTTTCAACGAAAAAACTGCTACCATTCGGGCCGATTTTTTCAATTATTTTTGCCTGGCGTAAACGCCACATAAATTATTTGCGTAAAATATGCGCCAATGCCAAATAAATCTTGCACAATCTTTCCAACGGCGCAACGCCCAAAAGCGCGCTACCACATTTTTTTTGTCACCAATCTTTTTTTTTTTTTTGTGCGCCTAGACTCGAACCCAATTCAGTTGTAGCCTGCAACAAAATGCCAGTTTTTATGCCAGGCGCATGAGACAACGGCAACTCTTTGACTTGCAGCCTCAACCAGCAATTCTTGAATCCTCCAACCCAGCATCCAGCAGGGTCGCGTTAATCCCGCTCAAACTGACACCGCCGCCTATCACATGTCTCGCAGGCAGCATTTTTGTATACCCTAAGAAGAGGGTGTTTTGATTTTGTACTGCTGGCTGAAACGGATCACTATATTATATAGCTGTCTTAAGCTTGATCGTTTAAAAATTAAGTTATTTTAGAAGCAACTATTTAGTTTTTGAAAATATCTTGATGTAGCTCAAAATATATTAAAGTTTTATTGATTTTAAATGCAAGGTAATACAATTTTTTTATAAATACTTCATAGGAACGATTGGCCAAAAAAAAAGATTGTTTTCGTATTCATTCGAGATTTTTTCCAAATTTGTCTTACAACATTTTTGGAAGAAACTGTTCAAAAGCAGACAATTCTGTAACACAATTTATGAACTTACTTCATTTTATACAAATTAGACTTACTATACATATATATAATATATTTCATTTCAGATATGTATATCTAATAGCTGCCATAGCAATGATTGCTCAAGAATTCAGTTTAACTTTTTTGTATATAAAGTAGCTTTGCCTAAAATGGATTCTTTTAAGCTGTTTTAACTCTGCTCTTGAATTGTTAACAAGGTTTCCGTTAGATAAATTTAATTATGCTACTCGTAAATGCAAGAGTATTTAAACTTCTGCAATAGAAAATGCAGCTGCTATTTTGTTGTTTTGTTTTTTTTTTTATCGTATTGCCATTGCCATTGCCATTTCCAATGCCATATTGTATTTTTGGCAAACGTTACAAACAGAATTGAAAATTTATTTACAGCCATTTAGGTTGACGCAGCATAAGCCATGTGTCAGTCAGTCAGTTGAGAGTTGCCAGTTGGCCAGTTGAGTGGCGGCCAGACTGAAAACTTCAACTGAAACCGAGACTCAACTTCAAACTCAAACGCTGAGACTGAAAGCCGTTGGCTGTGGTCATTTGGTTGCAGATCTTCAGCTTAAATTTCACGGCACTCGGAAACTCGGCGCACTTGCGAAAAACACGCGCTGAGAAACGTGGCCAATAAACTGGGCAATGGCTTAGAAGTTAACCGAGCAAAGCTCTGCACGTTGCGCACCTTTCAACCTGGCCAAATGGAAAATCAACGTAATAAAATCAAAAATCTTTAGGCAGTTAGACGAGTACCTGCTGTGCTGCTGCAGTCAGCCAAGGAACTCACCAACTTAACTCACCCAAATGATTCCCACTCTGATCAACGTAATGACCATGATGATGATGATGATGATGAAGTGGCAGCAGCAACTTGGGAATTGGGAACTGTCTGCTCTTAACCCTTTTTGAATTTAGTTTAGCTTAAAGTATCTCTAACCAGACTCAGTGTGTGACCTCAACAAACTGCATTCCAGCACTTATACCTCTCAGCTTCTTAACATCTCTTCTTTTCTCTCTTCCAGGTTCGCTTGTACTTCTCCCAAATACCCGACGACAAAGTGCCATACGTCAACAGTCCCGGAGAGCAGTATCGTGTGCGACAATTGCTGCATCAACTGCCGCCCCATGATAACGAGGTGAGTGCCCAGTTACGAGTATTGTATACAGTATTTAATACACAGCTTACAATAGAGTTCAATTGAACTACTTACTTAAGTAAACGAAGTAACTAAATCACTGAGTGTCTTCAAATGAACTATAAAATTGTTAAACTATAGAGCTCTGGAAGTTATTTAACAAAGCGAACTAAACGATCTTTTGTACGAACAACCTATACAAAAGAACTAACTTAAAGTTCGAATCTATAAAACGCACAACTCTATAGAAAAAAGAACTAATTAATCAAACCAACTAAAGATACGCACGAACTAGCCGAACGAACGAACCAACTTAATGAAAATCATTCAATTTTAAATTGAACTACGGAACTTATACCTTTTTTAACGAACCACAATATACAACTCTAGTCTGCAATATTCAGTTTTTTAGTATGCAAGTAACCACTGTGCACTGTGCACTGTGTCCCTGGTGACACTGCCCTGTCAATTTCGTGGTATTTATTCAAATGTGTGCGCATTTTATCGTGATTGAATGGCCGCGTGTCCTCGGTACGACAACTCGAATTACGGCAACGGCATATCAAAGTCAATGCCAGCAATTTTCCCACACATTTTTGTTGGCTATTCGTTTCTGTTATACTTGTTTTTCTTGTTGCTGTTGTTCCTGTGCCTTTTAATTAATCAAGGAAACAAGTGCAACTAACTGAACTGGCACCCCAACAAAAAAAAAACCACAAAACTACGACAAAAAATAACAAAAATCAGAAAAAAAAGGAAACTAAAACTACGCCGAGCGGATTCCCACAGCAAGCAGCAGATATCAGTTACCATTTTAGCATTTTAACCACTGCCACTAACTGGGGGTTGCCATGTTAACGAGTAACTGACCACTGACCACCTGTGCTGTCTAATTTTTTGGAAACAAAGCTACGTTTAGCTGAAAAAAAAGAAAAGCTAAATCTTACAGACATGGTAGCAGGCAGAAAAAAGAGATGTGGAATGTTTATTTTGTTCTTCATTCTATTTTTTAAATATATCAGAACTATTCCGGTTTCCAATTTTGGTGAAAATTTTGAGATTTCAAATTTGCTTTAGTCCTTAAATATTTTGCGATGACTATTAAGCTACCGAATTGAGTCCTAGCGCAATCAAAAGTCAACAAGCCAAAAAGCTGGTCAAAAGTAAAAATGGTATCAATTCTGTTGAGTGAAATTCACTTATAGAATATAGGAAAACTTTTGAAAACGAATGAAAAAACACATTCCGTTGTATTTCTATTTTCAAAAAAGCTCAAATTATTTGTAAAATAGAAAAAACAACGCATAGTTTATATAAAAACGGAAGTGAAATACTTACCGTTAATCAAGCTTTTAAAAAGGCTAAATTTGTCGGGGAAAAGGCGATGCTGGCAACACTGCTGCACAGTTAGGTATGCGTATGTGTGTGTGTGTGTGGCAAATGCCCAAATTCCAAGCTGAAAGTCAAATCAAATTGTGCGCCAAAGTCAGGCAGGCAGGCAGGCAGTCAACAAAAAAAAGAGACAGCCAAAAATTTGCATACAACACAAACGAGACGCTAACCGCAGCAGCAGTAGCAGCAGCAGCAGTAGCTTCCACAGCAGCAGCAGCAGGAGATGGACTAGGCGCAGTAGCGTTGATGGGCAGCGTTGGCTACCGTCTGCTGGTCTACCAGTCTACTGCTCTCTGTCTGCGGTTGTCTGCCCTGCCCACTTGCCACTTGAGCTGTTTGCTGCATGCAACTGGCAGATAGGCAACGCACCAGCAACATCACCAGCAACATCACCAGCAGCAGCAGCAACTTTAGCTGTTGTTGTAGACAAACAATCTCCGCCTGAGTTGGCTTCTTGGAAAGATCACTTTAAGCAGTTACCTTTCGCTGCTGCCGCCGCTGCTGCTGCTGCTTCTACCGCTGCTGCTGCTGCTGCTGCCCACGGGCGCGCGCGTTTAAAGTACACCAGCAACAACTTGAACATATGATTTGGCTGTCTGTGTCTCACAACAACAAAAATGCACTCAAACGGTTCTTCTCTTACCTTCTGTCATTGCAGGTTCGTTACTGTCACTCACTGACGGATGAGGAGCGCAAGGAGCTGCGTCTGTTCTCCACACAACGCAAACGTGATGCACTTGGACGCGGCAATGTGCGACAGCTGATGAGCGCTCGTCCATGCGATGGTGTAAGCATACTCTTCCATACTCTCTAATCTCTCTTTTCAAAAATTACTTTACATTTTGCAGTGCGATGAGCTGATTTCGACTGGTGACATTGCTGTATTTGCCACACGGTTGGGTCCTAATGCCAGCTGGCATCCGGGCTGCTTTACCTGCTGCATCTGCCACGAGCTGCTCGTCGATCTCATCTACTTCCATAGGGATGGACGCATGTATTGTGGCCGTCATCATGCTGAGACGCTCAAGCCTCGCTGCTCCGCCTGCGATGAGGTATGTGTTAGCTGAAAAAATAACAACAGATTTAGTTATACATAGCCTCACTATCTGAAAGCATTTCCAGTAAAAAACTCAACAAAAAAAATACCAGAAAAAATAAATAATTCAAAATATTTTCATTAAGCATTACCTTTTCAATGCTATTTAAAAACATTTTCATTGAGCATTACTTTTTTCAATGCTAATGAAATGACAAATGCATCGATACTTTTTAAATATTTGTAGCATGTTTAAGTTTTAGCAATACCCTAAACCTTACAACTCTTACCTTAACTTTTGTCCACAGATAATCCTGGCAGATGAGTGCACGGAGGCGGAGGGCAGAGCCTGGCACATGAATCACTTTGCCTGCCACGAGTGCGACAAGCAGCTGGGCGGACAGCGATACATAATGCGGGAGGGGAAACCCTATTGCCTGCTCTGCTTCGATGCAATGTTTGCCGAATACTGCGACTATTGTGGCGAGGCGATTGGTGTGGATCAGGGGCAGATGAGTCATGATGGCCAGCACTGGCATGCCACCGATGAGTGCTTCTCGTGCAACACCTGCCGCTGCTCGCTTTTGGGGCGCGCATTTCTGCCGCGTCGTGGCGCCATCTATTGCTCGATAGCGTGCAGCAAGGGTGAGCCGCCAACGCCATCGGATAGCTCCGGCACTGGCATGTATACCACGCCTACACCACCCACGCAGCGTGTGCGGCCGCAGCAGACGCGCATACCCAGCAGCCATGCCTCCAGCTCACCGCCCATGTCACCGCAGCAGCAGCAACAGCATCAGGCCAGCTTCAACCAGGCCATGTATCAGCTGCAGAGTCAACAGCTGGCGGCAGCGGGAGTAGGTAATGAGGCAACTGGTGGCTCTAATTTGATGGTGGCTCATGCCACGCAAAGCTATGTTATTTCTGAGAATGATGCGGTTCATGTCAAGGATCTGGAGCAGGGCGTGCTGCATGCTGGCGGCGCTGACTTTACCGACTTTTCCAGTTCACAAAATATGTCACCTTTGAACTCACCCGGTGACTTCCAACCACATCTCATGCCCAAGCCCATGGAACTGCAGCGGGATGGCGTCTATAATTTCAATGAAATGGCCACCAATTTGGATGCAGCCTGGCCGGCCAAGCCACCGCTGGGCGCCACGCACAGCTATCAGCTGCAGCGCCAGCTACAGCAGGTATCCAAAATGGAGAACTCCATCACCTCCAGCATGCCAGAGCTGGGCATTGCAGCGGCACAGCATCAACAAATAGCACACTTTAACCAACAGCTGCCGGCGCCGCCGTTGCACGCCTCCGCACAGCAGTTTCATGCGTCGCAGCATGAGTATGCGGATATAATGCATCCGCTGCCCATGCCACCACCACCACCACCAGGCACAGAAATACCCGAGCTGCCCACACCCAATCTGAGTGTGGCCTCCACGGCGCTACCACCAGAGCTAATGGGCTCACCCACGCACTCTGCCGGCGATCGTTCGCTGAACAGCGGCATCTCCACGCAATCGGCGAACCAGGCAGCCACACATCCAGTATCCATACTAAGCGGCGCCTCCTCCTCCTCGCCGATGAGCGGTGAGCCGGGCAAGAAGAAAGGCGTGCGCTTTGAAGGCATTCCCGACACGTTACCCCGCTCCCGCAGCTACTCTGGCAATGGAGCGGGCACCAGTAGTGGCGAGCGGGAAAGAGATAGAGATAGAGATAGGGATAAGGAGCGGGATAAGGATGGAACGCGTCATGGACATGGTCACTCCTCGCGCCGACGTCGACGTCGCAAGTCATCTACTCATCATCGCAGCGGCAGCGGGCACCGCTCGCACTCCACAACCCGTGCGGATACCTATGCGCCGGCACAGCCACTGTCCTCCTCCTACCAGGGTGCAGCTTCAATGCTGCAGGCCGAGCCTGAGCTGCAGCCAACGCCACACAAGCCAGCCAGGCAGCAGCGTGAACGGGAACGAGAGCGGGATAGAGATAGAGATCGAGAGCGCGAAGAATCTGAAGAATCGGATGTATGCTCCACATGCTCCTCGAGCTCATCCAGCTCCGAGGATTACATGATGATGTACCAGCTGCCGCAGCGACGTCATTATGGTGGCGTACGCGTCAGCTATGTGCCCAACGATGCATTGGCCTACGATCGCAAGCGGAAGCCCTCCTCAGAACTGGCCGGCGATAAGGACAAGAACTGCATCATCTCGTGATGATGTCCTGCGGCCATTTTAATTAGCGCTGATTGCGCAATGTCGCGCAATTATGGTCGTTAATAAATGAGGTGCGCCCTGGGCTCTATAATCAGCAGAAGCAGATGCAGAAGCGAAGCTAACGAAGTAGCCAACACAGCCACCAGGTGGTCATCAATTTCCCATATACACACACACAGACACACACACTCACACTCACAATCACACTCATACTCTTACTCATACTCATACTCAATTTCATACTAATGCAGAGCAGAACTCATATCCCGCACTCAACAAAGCAATAAAGTTCAACTTGAGTTTAAGGCGTTTTAGTTAAGAATTGAAAACTAGCAACTATTTTTTATACTAAGCATAAAACTATATTACAGAACCCTTTAACGAGGGACTCAATACTGTTCCAAATGAAACCAATTATGCAATTTGCATATGTATACAAACATAATTTGATTATATTTTTTATAGCAGAAGCATGCATATATTTTACATACATACTACTAATATATACCTATATATATATATATATATATATATATATATATATTAGCTACGAAAACTATTTATATTTATACAAATATTGCAAGTAAGTCTTCATGCAGCAACTATTTACAACAATTAAGTTAATTAAGTAGGTAAACCGATGCGATATCATTTGGCTAAAGAAACTAACAATAATTCTATATTAAGTCATAAATTGTAAATTGAAAACTTATGAATAAAGAATTCAAAGAAAACAAATCTTACGACTGTGTTAAAACTTATTCTAAAGCATTATAATTACAGGTGAAAAAGAAAATTAGATATATTTATGGGTCCTGGAGACAAAATATTAGCTCTGCGCATAGAGGCGAATTTAATTGAGTTTCTATCAATAAATAATAACAAAGTTCAAGTTCATTGTTGTAAGACTCACACTCAAATTTCAAAAACTTAAACTCCACTGCAATCTAAAGTAAATATTTGAAATGAAGAATTACTTAATATTTATTATTATTCCAAAAGTGATTAGAGTTCTCTAAATGGCGACAATTTGGATTGAATATTCGGAAATATTAAACATATATTCATATTTGGAATTTATCATTCATATAATCATATGGTAAATATCAATTTTTATTGAAATTCAATACACGTGTGCAATTAAAAGTTTAATTATTATACATTGAGCGTAACTAATTATCTTATTTTATAGTTTCAATAACATTTATAAGCTTTTTTAAAAAAGCTGTGTTAATGTCCATATGAAGGGCTATGAATGCTTTCTGACTCAGATGTAAGTGTTTATTTCTTCTTTAATATAATTTTCGCTTAAACGTGTACCAAAAAAACTGAACAAAGGTCCCTATACAACAAAATTGTAAATTTTAATGTTAAACACATAAACATTTTCAAAGTAGAAGAAAATAAAATTGATTGGAGTTAAACCAAACTACTTTCAATTGATTTATACTCAACATTTTTTTTAATTAAGTAATTTCAGACAGAAATACAGACAAAACTTTAGGTATTCAACAAATCCTCAACAAATCTGAAGTATGCATTTGTTATAAATTGTGGCTTGTTATCAAAAATCCATGTCATTTCTAATAGATATTGGCCTGTTGGAAAGGGAAGTCGTAGTACCTCAGGTCTAAGATAGAATCCCTTAAGTATTGTTGGACCCTAAACGAAAATAATGTGAAATCTATATAAATGTGTATATCACTTTAAAACTTACTTTATAAGGGCATGTATGGTTGAAATTCGTAAAATCTCTATAAAGCTTAAAAATAAGTATTCCTACTGGATTATAAGGCTTTCTAAGATACTCGCAGCAATCAATAGTAACATTAAAAAGCCAAGGCTTCCAACCGTTAGCTCTTTTTAACAATTGCATGTGCACCTTGATATTATTGGCAGGATGCAGGATTGTGCCATTCAAATTTAAAATAGTCCTATTTCGACTAACAGCCCGAAGACGACATTCGTTAAACACAAACCACGATTTGTTGTAAGACTCGCACACATAGTTTGTAAACTTGAATTCCAGTGCATTCTGCAATAAATAAAAGCAATGATTAAGTACTTTAAATTAATTACAATATTCTGATTGCATACTTACATTGTAGCTTAGTTTAAGAATCAACATAGCTTGTAGTATTCCAAAAGTAATGAAAGTTATGCGCATGGCGACGATTATGTTTGAATTTACAGCACTAAATAGCCAAAAAGTAACCGAGTCTAAAAATTCATATTTGGAACTTAAAAATCGATTATATTATCATAAATATCATTTTTTTTTATATTATATTAGGTACTTGTGCATGGTTTAAGGTTTAATTGCTGAAAACTATTTTTACAAATATTTAACTAATAAAGAATACAAGTAACCAACAGCGTAATTTTAAACTTAAATTAGGCGTAACTTATAATCATTTTTACTCCCTGTTCCCATTAAAAATGGGAAAAAGGGAGTTATAAAGTACTGCAAATGTGTGTAACAGACAGAATGAGGCATTTCCGACTATATAAACTATATATATTCTTGATCAGGATCAACAGCCGAGACGAACTAGCCATGTCCGTCTGTCTGTCTGTCCGTCTGTCCGTATGAACACACAGATCTCGGAGACTACAAGAGCTAGAGACACCAAACTTGGAATGCAGGTTCCTGTATACCATACGCAGATCAAGTTTATTTCAAAAATCGCAAAAGACTCCCACAGCCACAATTTGAAATATAGAGCTTTAATTTTTGATACACATGTATGCTTAATCAATGTCTATCGGATGTGTAAATTTCAACACGATCGGATAAATAGCACCAAAGTTATGGAAGAACTAATTTCCCCTGTCTCAGCAGGCAGAAACAACAGTTTGACATGCACTTTACAAGTAAAGTGCACTGCTTGCTTGTGTTGCCGCTAAATGCTTGAAATGCAAGTTGGTAGCAGGGAGTCTCGTAGTCGGGCACACTCGACTAGAGTATTCTTACTTGTTTGTTGTATCAATAACATTTTTGAGATACACGCTTTCCGTTCAGGGGATTGAAGTTAGATCCTGATTGAATGATAACCAGGAAAAATGTCATACAAAAGTCTTAGGCTAATTTTCTACTGAAACTGTCAGTCAGTCATTTAGTCAGTTAGTCAGTTAGTCAGACAGTCACTCAGCCAGACAGTCAGTCCATTAATCAATAACTCAGTCAGATAGGTTGAATGTCTTTTATGTATACTGTGATGACATATGCAAGGGAATCAAGGATTTTTAAATATGCAAAATGAGACTTGTGTATAAAAAAAATATGGTAAATTTTAATATTTTAATCTTTAATTTTAACAATTTTGTAATAGTTTTTATGCTCAAAAGTATCTTAGCAGAACACTTATTAAAAGAACACTTCTTCAAAGTAGAACAGACAAGATATTAAGCAGTTAACAAATCCTCAACAAAACTAAAATAAGCATTTGTTATAAGCTGTGGCTTCTTATCAAACATCCAAGTCATTGAAAGCAAATATTGTCCTGTTGGAAAGGGAAGGCGTAGCACTTCAGGTCTGAGAAAAAGTCCATTTATTATCTGTGGACCCTAAGAAATAAATGTTGAGGCTTTTACATATTTAAATTAACCTAAAACACTTACCACATAAGGGCATGTGTGGTTGAAGTTCGAAAATTCAACAAAAAGTCGATTAAGAACCTTATGAACTGGATTGTATTGCTTTTTTAGAAACCGACACATATCTATTGAGTATTTATATAAAAAAGGCTTGTAACCACTTGCTCTCTTGAATACCTCAACTTGAAGTCCTATATCATTAACAGGATGTAGGATTGTCGCATTCAAATTTAAAACATTCTTTTTACGATTGATTGCCCGAATACGGCACTCGTTAAATACTATCCACGATTTGTTGTAAGACTCGCACACAAAATTTGTAAACTTCATTTCCACAGCATTCTGTATTAAATATTAAAATCGAAAGTTACTTCAGATTAATATCGATCATGTTTATACCTACATTGAAGCTCAAGTTGAATATAAACCAAACTTGTAGCATTCCAAAAGTAATGAAAGTTCTGCGCATGCCGATAATATGTTTTCAATTCCCGACACTAAATAACATAAAACTACACTTACCTAAGTTTTTATTGCCAAAATTCATTCAAACTATCATAACTATATATATATAGTCATTTTGCAATTCGAACAATGGCGTAAATACAAAATGATTAGTTAATAATTACTTTTTCACTGTGCCTATAAAACTTGTAAAACTACCACATATAATGTTGATTTAAAAATATAACCAAACTAGACTATTTGTAATGAATTTTGTTTTTGCATTTGTAAAAGCTGTTTATCTGATCAAATTCAATTATTAAAAACACATTTGAAATGCCCCGCTTCTAAACAATGTATCAGATAAACTTAATAACAAGAAAATTCCGTTTTTTCAATGTACATTTAGGACTAAAGTGCTAAGTGCAACTTCATCTAGCTTGCTATGTGCCACAGAAGTAAAAATAGCTAATGAATTTTTGTCATTCACAGTGAAGTTTGACAGTTTTAAATCGCCGCTCTTCATAAAAATACAAATATGGCCTTAAATTTAAGCCGTGCAATTTATCTTCATTCTCTGAAAGATTCGGATGAAGATCTGACTTCGAATTACACTACTATATCATTCTTGGCCAAAATTTTTTTTGAGGATTCGGATGAGACTTATTCAGAGATTCCGCCTTTTAAAATCAACATGCATTATTTTCAATGCAAAAATCAATAGACAAACTGAGTCGAGTTCAAAAAGGTCAGTTGAAACTATTTAGAAACTATGCCATATTTTCATTGGGTTTTTATGCCTGTGGGATTTTGCGATAGAGAAAGAGGTTTCTAATGTCATTACTTCATTGTCCAAGGGCTTCATTAAGTTTGGAGAGTCCAAAGAAGTCATGCGGACATTTTCTCAAATTGCCAGATTCCCTAAGATAACGGGGGCCATTGACTGCACTCATCCGGATTAAATCACCAGGCGATGACAAAGCTGATATATACCTGACCAGAAAGGAATACTTTTCGATCAATGTCCAGGCAGTATGCAATGATAATTTAGGAGCTATGTAGGACTTTATTTGGACATTGAAAATCGGCCCTTAGTGCTAGATGTATTAAAATGACATCATTAATAATGCATTAATGGCAATAAATGTTATATAACTGATCTCTCACTCTCTACCCCATATTATCAATTACCAAGTACAACCAATTCTAATTAGCCAGTGTAAAGTTCAATTCCACAGCGTTCTGTGTCAATTAAAAGAAATAAAATAAATTGCAAATGTAAAAAAACTATCAATATATATATTAACTGTAGCTTAGTTTAAAAATAAATAGCTTGTAGTTATGCATTGCATTTTGTTATTATTTGATCAGTCAACAGATAAGATAAATCGATTTACAATTTAAATATACATAAATCAACTCAATTTTAAAACAATTAGAGGCAAAATAAACAGCAGATCAGAATGAGAGTTTTTATGAAAAGTTTATGAATGTAATAATGACAAGTATATATTTGTTAACACACATTGCAATTACAAATCCTCAACAAATTTAAAATAAGCATCTGTTTTAATTGTAAGTTTCTTATCATAAAACCAATTAATTACCAATAGATAGTCTCCAGTTGGAAAAGGAAGTCGTAACACCTCAGGTCTGAGATAGAATCCCGTAATTATTTGATGACCCTTTTAAACAAAATAACAAATTTAGTATTTTTATTAACAAGCTTAACAAATGTACAGCTTACCACATGTGGACATGTATGATTCATGTTCGAAAATCGTTGAAAAAGTTTAAAAACAATAATTGCCAATGGATTGTAAGGCCTTCTTAAATATCGGCAAAAATCAATGGTAATATTATAAAGCCATGGCTTGTAGCCATTTTCTCTCTTCATTAATCCAAAGTGAACATCAATATTATTGACAGGATACAGGATTGTGCCATTGAAATGCAATGTAGTCTTATTACGACTAATGGCCCGAAGACGACATTGATTTATCACATACCACGATTTGTTGTAAGTCTCGCATACAAAATTTGTAAGCTTGAATTCCACAGCATTCTGTAATTAATATATTTAAAAGTATAAATTCATTGATATCACGAGTTTCAAGATACATACATTGTAGTTCAGTTTAAGAATTAACAATACTTGTAGTATTCCAAAAGTTATAAGAGTTTTGCGCATTGCGACAATTTGTATTGAAATTCTGGCACTAAATAACGTAAAAACACATGTAGCTCAGTTTTTTTATTCTTAAAATTCGTTTAAACTATCATAAATATCAATTTGCAATTGACATAACGCAAAGTGATTATATAAATAATTATTAGTTATTAGTAATTATAATAATTACTTTGTTGCTATGACTATAACATTTGTAAAGCTACGATATATAATGAGGTTTTAAAAAGGTTTGTTAATGTATAATATTTAAAAAAGATTATTATCTGATCAACATATATTATTTAAAATAGTATAAAAAGCAAGAACGTTAACGCTAATGTTAATAAATTATTTTTTGAATACATAAATGCTATTTTTCATATTTTAATAATTTTGAAATATTTTGTTTCCGATGGTATTCGAACCACGGGTCAACCGCGCGCAAGAACATCCAGCTTCTTTTCTGTCTTTTCTGACAACGATCAAATCTAAATTTGAACAACAATTGCACGTATATATGGACAATGTGAAAAACTGCATCATGAACTTCTAAGTTAGGGAGCGTCTTTCATAATAGGACGGTGGTGCAGCTGATACTACTGTCTTCTACTGATCGGTAAGCTCGGGTTCAAATTCCGCGTCAGTCGGTCGAATTAAAATATGTTTTTACCCCCCCCGCACTCCCGCAAATCGCAAAAGACTCATATCAATCTTGATCAGCCTTGTAAATTTCAACACGATTGGATAAATACCTAAATACGATAATACGATAAATACTTACCGTTGACGTTTCTAACTAACGATTATTTGTTGACAATAAAATTTTTTTTTTAGGAAAGCTAACATTTTCTTTAAATTTTTATTTTTGTTACATTGAAGATCTGATCCAATCTAAAGTAAATAACAATTGAAAACGGTTTTGTTGCCTAATTTTAATTGATTTAATTGTGGCTGAAGCTCCAAATTTCACAACTTAGAAAATCTATTCTTTTTTGGCCAAACTGACTAAAACACGGTATAAGAGATAACAATTTTTGCTTATAAATGTATAGTTCTCAATAATTTAAATATTTTCAATTACATTATGTATTCAAGCGAAATGATTTTTATAAAATGTGTGTGTATGTTATTCATGCATTCGGTGCTGAAATTTCATACCAAGTTCATCACTATGCGCATCATTTTTTATATTCTTGGCTTCGCTCAAATATGGATACTTCTTAAACCGAATTATAATGTAAGTAAGATGCTAAATTTGAGCTTAGATGAATAACTCATCCAATTTTCTTACAGGAAGCTGCCGAGATCAAGTTTACGAATCTAATTTGTGAAAGTTACAATAAATCTTGGGTTGTGTTTGAAGAATGCCGTCTAAGGGCTGTTTCACGAAATATAACAATTTTTAATGTTCAAAAACGTTACCTTCATCCTGCCAACGATATATTACTTCAATTCCAGTTCTTCAAGAAGGCCAATGGGTATAAGCCATTTCTTTATAAGGGCACCATTGATACCTGTCGGTTTTTTAAAAAAGCATATAATCCAATTGGTATTCTGATCTTTAATGTATTTAAAAAATATACTAATATTAATCACACATGTCCATATGTGGTAAGTATCAATTTGTATATGTTTACTGAACTTAATCTTATCTTTCAATCTTTTTAGGGTACATTATTTATAAAAGGACTTAATCTACGAGTGGATTCAATACCGGTGACCCCTCCAACTGGCGATTATTTGTTAACTGTAGACGTAAGTCTTCATAAAAAGCTACAATATGCAGTCAAGATATATGTTGCCTTTGTTGAGAATCTGATCTGAACCCAAAATTGTGACATGAAAATTATTATAAATTTGTGATAACATTTTACTTTGTTTTTACTCTCTGTTTCCATTAAAAAATGGAAAAACTTTTTCTAGCTAAAGGGGTGTGAGAGATACAGTGTTTGCTTAAATGTGGGGGCGGTAATGGCCTTTGCCAAATTTTTTAGTCAAATCAATCAAGAGAGTAATCAGTTGTTCTTGTGTTTGAGGGGGAAGGGATGGGGGATGGGGGAGATCTTAAATATTTATCTGTCTATAGTATATATCAACATGTATACCAAGTTTGGTTGTTCTAGCTTCAAAGCTGTGGAAAAAACTGCGTTCATACAGACGGACAGACAACATTTCACAAACCCAATATATTCTTTTTTTTTTTAATTAAAAAAAGCGTATAAAAATAGCAAAGAAAATCTTCCTTGGAAGATGTCTGTGGAGAAAGAAATGAAAATTCCTAAAAAAAATTGATTACATCAAAAACACTCTAACATAATGGAAACCACATACAGTTCAAGTTTTTTTAGATTGTCACTTGTAATCCTAAAAGAGTTCAAGCAAAGACTATATGACTAAACAGTTTTCAAAATACAATCTTTTTTCTGAATATTTAATCTTCGATCTGCTCCTGGTCAGCCAGCCGCGGGCAATCTGTAGGGTTATACCCTTGCAGATGATATATTAATAAATTTGTCACTAAATGTGTAACGCATTGAAGGAGACGTCTTAGATAAAAAGGGATGTTTGTCCACATCGATGTTTCGATATGTTGAAGTTTTCCTAATGGCAATTTTGGTAATTCTTTACTTGAGGTCCTCCACGCCAAAAACAATCCAAGATTTCTGGTTTTGGTTTCAAAAAATGAAAAATTTAAAAAAACGAACTCCTGTTGTCGACTTTGTACTGCCTGTTCCTATTAAAAATGGGAAAAAGGGAGTTATAAAGTACTGCAAATGTATGTAACAGGCAGAAGGAGGCATTTCCGACTATATAAACTATATATATTCTTGATCAGGGTCAACAGCCGAGACGAACTAGCCATGTCCATCTGTCTGTCCGTCTGTCTGTCTGTATGACCGCGTCGATCTCAGAGACTATATGACCCAGAGATACCAAACTTGGCATGTAGGTTCCTGTATACCATACGCAGATCAAGTTTATTTCATATTTCGGATGCACCCTTTTTGCAACGGTTGTTTTTTTTTTAAGTGTAGTTTTTGAGATCATATCATTTAGACAAAATGAAAACAATAAGTTATCTGTTAATTTAAGTATTTGGAAAATTAAGATGAGCTACGTTTTCTTTTTGGCTATGACTTTTTTTTTAAAAACTTTATTGACATATACATTTCCAAATAACACACAACAATTACAAATCCTCAACAAATTTAAAATATGCATTTGTTGCACATATGGGTTTATTGTCGTATATCCAGCTTATAAACAATAAATAATCCCCCGTTGGAAATGGAAGTCGTAGTATCTCCGGTCTGAGATAAAATCCCTTAACTAGTTGAGGACCCTAAGAAAATAGCTATGAGGTTAAAACTTATTTACAAAAAATAAACAAAATAAGAACTTACCACATATGGACATGTATGGTTCAAGTTAGAAAATTCTTGAAAAAGACTAAATATAAGTATTGCCATAGGTTGATAAGGTTTTCTATGATATCGACAGACATCAATAGTAAAACAAGTAAGAACGTTTCAGTCGGATGCACCCGACTGCAATATACTCTTTTTTTCGCCTCTTTGCGGAGTCAGTGGGCGTGGCAATTGAATATCTGCTGAAATCTTTCAAGTTTTGCCATCAATTAAAATTTGGTTGGGCCTGTTCTACAGGTTTGGGAGAAACAAACATTGCTTAATTGCAAGGGCGGGGGTGGGCGTGGCAAAAATATTTTTATCCAATCTATTAAATAGGGCAACAGAATTCAACCTGCAAAATTTGGTGATTCTAGCTAAAGGGGTGGGGGAGATACAGACTTTGCCTATTTGTGGGGGCGGGGGTGGGCGTGGCCGAATTTTTTTTTGCCAGATCAATGAAGGATGTGATAAGTAGCCCTTGTGCCAAATTTGGTTACTCTAGCTATAAAACTGTGGAAGATATAGGTTTTTGCGGTTTGTGGGGGAAGGGGTGGGGGTGGGGGGGAGATCTTGACACTTTGTCTTACTATGGTATATACCAACATGTATACCAAGTTTGGTTGCTCTAGCTTCAAAACTGTGGAAAAAACCTGCGTTCATACAGACGGACAGACGGACAGACGGACAGACGGATAGACGGACAGACGGACAGACGGACAGACAGACGGACGGACGGACATTTCACAAACCCAATATACTCTTTTTTCCTTTTTTTTCAAAAAAGTTAAAAAAAGAGTATAATTATAGAGAAATGGCTTGTAACCATTTGCTCTCTTTAATAGTTGAAAATGTACATCCATTTTATAGACTGAATGTAGAATCGAGCCGTTAATATTCACAATTGTTCTGTGACAATTCGACATTCATTAAAAACATACCACGATTTTTTGTACGATTCGCGCACAAAGTTTGTAAATTTGAATCCCACAGCATGCTGTAGTAAAAATTTAAATATTATACAATGGACTTTGGAATTCATTATACACATGCTACTTACATTATAGTTCAATTGGAAAGTAAGCAGAACTTGTAGAATTCCGAAAGTAATAAGTACTGTGCGCATGATGACAATTTGAATTGAACTACATTTAACTGATTGATTTATAAAAAAAAGCTGAATATAAATTATATTTTTACATTTGAATGCACAAAAATCGATTAAGCTATCAAAAATTTCAATTAAATTTAATTGGAATGTACTTAGATACCCATTATATTATTATTGAAAATCTATGCAATATATACAAAGTGCTTAAATGCTTTCGTCTAGGCTTTACTAATATTCAACTTTGAACTGTACTCATAACATTTGTTATATGAATGAATTCACCGGCAAAATAAAAACTACAATTAAATGGAACATATCTTAAATATTTTCGCTTGAATGCTTGAACTAATAAGAAAACGCTTAGCAAACAAATTATCTGTTTTGCCCAATTGAAACAGAGATACCCTAAGGTTGTTAAGTTAATAGCTCCATTTACCAAATATGTGTTTTCACCTATCTTTCATTTTTATCTGAGACAAATTTAATCAATTTCGATTCATTTTCTATAACCAATTTCTTGCTACAGCGAATCAATGTTAAAAATACGATGATTGCTTAACAAATATTTGCTTACATTTTCTATACGTTTCACATTGAACCCTTACAAACACCTTGTTGGCAATTATTTGTGCCAACAAGAGCATTTGGGGGCCACATTGAGATAAGCTTAAACAAGATTAAAAAGTAGGTTTTACCGAGGGTTGTCAGACTTGAAGCTAGTCAAATATTGAGACTGTGAATCAGCAACCGCTCGAGTGACGTTTAAGCTGAAGGATAAACAACAGTCAAGGCAAAATCAAAGACGAAGTTGCAGAACTGATTTTAGATTTGCAAACTGAGTTGAGTTGCCGCCTTGCTGAGTGTCGCGCAACAGAATGCGGCAAGTTATCTATAATTATGCATCAGATAATGAATATAAATTAGGCGCATGTCGAGCATATGCAAAAAAACTAAACGACCAGAGGCAACAGCAGCAGCAACATGGAAATTAAAATTGAAAATAAAAACAACAGCATTTTGTGGCTGCTAATAAGTTGCTGGCAAATTATGGCAGCCTGCAATGGGGCACTAACCAGTGGCAGCAACCAGAAGGGACGTCAATAAAACTGAGCCCCCCCTGCAGGAATGCTAAAGCTGCCACTGGCTGAAACAGGGACTGGCACTAAAACTGAGACTCAAACTGAAACTGAGACTGGGGCAGCAACGAAGCAGAGCACAATCACATGCAAGCATGCAACTGCAACTGCAACGCTTGCTGCAGGGCGTAATTAGCCAATAAAGTGGGCAGAAGTTGTCATGGCAAAGGAGCTGCTGTTGGAGTTGGAGAAAATGAAGCAGGAGACGTTCAGACTACCAGTTCGTTAGAAACATCAGTTAGTGGCCACTTTGCTGACCATCATTAGGGCCATGTTTGCATACATGTCAATGAGCTGCCCCATTCCTGCAACGGCAGCTGTGTAATTTGCGCCAAAGTTGCACACAACTAGCTTTAGAGCCCTGGCTAATGGGCGCTTAATAATACAACAGCAAATACCCGATTCCTTTCCCAATCTCAACCCAACCCCGACCACCTCTCCAATGGCATTAAATCAGGGCGGTGAATAAGCATCGATAGAGGCTGACCACCTGCACCTGATGCGACCGAGCGATAAGACCAAAATTGTCTGCGTCTGGCATTGATAAGCCAAATGACTTGGCGTTTGTACACACACACACACACACATACAAGCACTCACAAAGGCGCACTTGAATGTCACTCGAGGGCCAGAGATCAGGAGCTGGAGTCTGAATCAGAACAGCTGCGGGTCTCCGCTTGGCTCTTTTCTCTTCAAAGTACGCAACTTTTGCAATTGTAATTTTGTAAAAGTTTCGTTGCATTTTGCCAGATAGATTTCTGTTGTTAGATGCCATTTTGCGTAATAATCCACAAAGGCAGGACAGCTATTCCCCCTTACCCCAATCCCTACTCAATTCAACCCACTGCGATTGAGAGTTGCCTCCCCGTTGCGTATGCCTTTGTGTTTTATTGCATGTCATTTCCGTTTCCTGTGCCAGCTTGCCCGTGCCGCATACTTCTGATGATTGGTCTGCTGGCTCCTGGCTGCTGTCTGGCTGTCTGTTGTCTGCCCGGCTTCCTGGCAGTCCTGTAAATGCAATGCAGCCATTACGTTTATCCTGCCACACACAGAGACGCACAGTTATACTCGTACATCAGATATGGCAAAATTTATATTCGCATTTCCGACGCTCATTTTTATCAAGCCCGAATAACCCAAGCCCAAACCCAAACCCACTCTCACACCTATTCAAACCAAAACCACACACACCACGTACAAATTGTAAACGTGCAGCTGCAGTTATTATATTGCCACAAATTTTGGGGCAGGGTGGCAGGCACAACCAGCAAACAAACATACACATTCCACACCAGCTCCTTCTGTGTCCCAAAGAATGTCACACACAGGCATAAAACGAATCCCTTTTCCGAATCCGAATCCGCAGCCCGAACCCAACTCGAACATGACGACTTTTATTGTTCAGGTTGCAGGACATTGGCTCCTGGCTCCTTGCTCCTGGCTGCATCTCTCCGTGCTCTACTCGCTGCGCATTTTGCCAGCGATTGTTACACGCGTTTTCAATACGCTTTTGAGTTTTTATTACGAAATTATATTGAAGTTTATTTGCAATGCATTTTGCAGTTTTTTTTTTTTTGGACAACCCAATTGTGCATTCCAAAACGAAATGAGCGCTGGGCAAATAAGCCAAGTGCACATAGTTAAATGAATATACTGAATACCTTTTCAATCATTTACATTAAGTTTAAGCATTCTAGTTGGGAGAGTGAATTCACTTTATGATTCTTTATTTTTGTGTGTTAGAGCTTGCTTTTTGAATACAAATTCAAAATTAATTTTACTTTAATACATAGTTTTCACAGTTTTGGAATCTGCCTGGCCAACTTCTTGAAAAAAAGGTTGCAACAAATACAATTTAGCTTTTATTTGAGATAAGCAAACGATTTACAACTTTATATTTAAGCATGGGTAAGTGGGTTTTTATCCTGAAGCCGTCCTTAAATGAAATGGGATAGAAATCAGACTGGATGAATTTAAGCCGAATTGCATTCTGTTCGACTATCAAATTTATAATTTTTTATTGTGGTCTTATTTTATCTTAAAACAGAATTTTAAACACACGGCCTAAGTTGGTTTTCTGGATTCAACCGTCCTTATTTCACAGAGCTATCAATATACTCGGGAAATTAATGAAAAATTCTATTAATGAAAGTCACTTGGCTTTCATAAAAACCATCAGTTGGTTTTTTACATTAAAAATGACTTTAAAAAGCTCTTGGTTTTCGCATTGTTACTCACACTGCTCCGCTCTAATAATCAAAATTCATAGGCAAATATTTTAGCAAAATACGAAACAGATTTACGATGTCTGCTGCAAAATGATCAAATAACTAAAGTTAATTGTGCACAATTGCACATACCAAAAATGTTATTAACTCAACAAAAAGTAAAACAAACTCATTTACAATTTATGTGCCTCGTATTCTATATATACTTACATATGGTATGTATTTGTATGTATGTATTATAGGATTCTAGGAGAGCAGGATGCGTAATTTTCCAAAGCTTCGATGCGTGCTAATGGCGTTGCTTTCAGCAATTGTTTACTGGCCCATTAATTAATACAAATATAAATTGCCAATATGAGTGCGTGCTGTTTGCACAACAACAACAAAAGCAACAACACACTGTAACAACAACAACAACAACAACAACAACAACGGCATGAATCAAGTGTAGACCGTTGGCCATTATGACAGAAAGAGCCAGGGGGGTTTGGGCAGTTGCAGCGGCAGGGGAAGGAGTTGCTGTAAAAACGGGCAAACATCAAGCGCATAAATACCCACGAAATGGCCGAGCAAAAATATTTACACCTCCCCCCTACTTATGGAGGTCCTGAACCACGCCCTTTGCCAGGCAAGAACGTTTAATTAATTTTTAGCGTGTTTCGCAGACGTCGACCAGCCCCGAAAATAGAAAAAAAGGCAACAATTATTAATATTTGCCAGGCCTGACCGCACACACACACACAGACACACACAAATATACACACACATATACACCCACACACTAGCAGTAACACACATTAAAAGGATACATCATCATAACTAATAATAATAATCATGTGCAGTGCACACGTGTCTGGCCAGGCACAGGAGCAGGCACATTAAGGACAGGCCACATGGTGGCAACTCTGCTGTTGTGTCCTGGCTTAAAGATAGCGCAAACGAGGCTCAAATTAAATTAAGCCTTATTGATGGAGCTCTCTTTAGTCAGCCAGCCAACTGCTCTGCTCTGGCATTTATCGCAATGTAGAAAGTAGTGTGCGTTTAGTAAGTCCAAAGGCGACTATAAACTGTCCATGCCCGGTTCTGTATACACTTCGCAAAATAAATGTGAATTAATTAATCAGAAAACTTATTTAGCTAATATAATAAAAATATGCCTGTTGATGTAAAATTATAGCAGATCAACAATAATTCTTTCAATCGCAAATAAAATAAAGCGTAAATTGATTTAACTTTCGAGGTCTGCGTGGAATGGAAATTCTGCGGGCTGCTATGGAACTTATGGATTTTACGGAATAGCACGAGTATATCAAAAAATGGTTTCGAAAATTGCAATCCGAACTCTTGTATAAATGTTATTGTATTATGAATGAGACTTCAAATTTGTATGCCAACATAAAAGTACTTTTACTTTATTTTCTAAATGTTTTACAATTTTTTACATTTAACAAAAGAATAACAAAAAAGCAGACTTTAAAGCATTTACAAATTAACGCAAATTCTAAGCAAATTATTTATGCATTAAGTTTGCTTATTGATGCAAATTATTCAGTACAACGAGCAGAATTCGGCAAGCTACGAATAATTTGAAAAAGAGCTGAATTTGGAGAAGAAAAAATAGTTTAAATTAAAAAGTTTTCTCAACAAAAAGAAGACAAATAATTTGAGCTAAAAAGTCTTTAACAATATGAACGATTTTGTTTAAACCATTAAAGTGCTTTAGTTGCCTACTTTTTCTTTAAGTGCACGAACTTCTTCGCGCATTGCGTGCATCGCATAACGATGCGGGTGTCATTAGCCTCCTGTCGTCCTGCTGCTTTATACTGTGCGTCCTGTTCGTTGTAGTCTTCGTCGTTGTCGTCGCCTAATGTCCAAATCTAATTAAAACTTGCCCGCTGACCCCGGCCGGACTTCGACTAGACTAGACTAGTGGTGCTGTCCATATGTGCCAGTTGTTAAAGTGACTTTGGCTGCAAAGTCAGCAGAGCACAATAAACGACACAAATAATCATAAAAGTAATGCCACAGCCGGTCCAAGCGCCTGCTTGACTGCTACACTTTTCCACATTTCCACGCTTGCCAAAAAGCAGACCTGCAGCTGTATCTGTTTCCTACACCCTCGAAGTCACTACCCTTGGCCACTGTGCGTATTTATTACTATACATTGTTGTAGTTATTGTTGTAGTTGGCTGGCTTTTACTTGCTCATATATCTTTGTATCTTTGTATCTTTGTATCTTTGCAGCGTGCTCATATTTCATTATGAATTTATGATTGGCTGTGGCAACTGTAATGTGTTTATTGGCAAAGCCAGCCACAAATGCATATAAATGTTTGGGTATGCTTTCGGTTTTGACTTTGCCATTGGCTTAACTTTAAATTGGCCTTGGCTAGTTTTTTGATTACGATTATAGCTTCAACTAAAAAAAGGTTGTTAAATGTTTTCTAAAATGTTTTGAAACTGCTGCAGCTTTTTAAATAAATCTTACAAAATTTCAATTCCAAAAATCTAATGTATCTCTTTCTCTGGTCTGTTTCAAATGTTGAGCTCTGTTTTCTTAAAGCTTAAATTGTTGAAAGTTCGGCTACTATTTCCTTAAAAAATCTGAAAATTGAAATTTTTGACATACGAACGTAGAACAACGCTAAGCAATTAATTTAAAAACTCAATTAATTAGACGTTCATTTGTGCATTCGCATTCATTTTCCTAACTCGAAATGACAAACATATCAAACCAATGCCTGGCAAATAACTTAGCACCAGTTCCATCTTCAGTTTCAACTCTAAGTATGTCCTTTAATGCCGCAAGAAAAGCAGCCGCTTTTAATTAAGTTTTGGGCTGTTTTTGCCTTGTCTACTCAGCATGGCGTTGCCAGGACTTCCGTTTCACATCCGTACAAAAGCAAACAGTCAGACAGAGAAGCAAGTCGAGCGGAGTAAGTAGCTCAACACAACAATCTAAATAATTAAAATATGCAAATGCCGCCTAATCCGGCAGAGCGACACGTACAGAGAGAAAGAGCGCCAGCGATTTGCTTAAATTATTCATAGCCAAAGCTGTGTAGTTGGATATGGAATGATGGAGGGGTATTGGGGGGGTAGTGTAAAGCAACACAGGTAGTAAATTAAATGAATGACTCGCCCGAATGGCCGGTTTAATTGGTGTAAATGTAGAAAAGGGAAAATGTAGTGAAAGTTTTTGCGATGGCTACGTATAGAAATAATAGCATATAAAAGATATATACTTAATAGGTAGCATATCAAAATGTTTTCTAACAATTAACGCTGAAATGTATGCTATGTTTCTGCCGCTGCTAAAAATATTCAATTATCGAAATGCATAGCAGCATTTTAGGCGCTCGCAACTTTTATTGTTTGCGCTTAATTGTAAAAGTTTTTCACAACACTAAAAAAAAAATAATAATAATAATAAAAGCAAAAACTTTTAAGCATATTTTTTGAACTGCTTTAAAAGGAAACCAACTTTATGCAACTTTTTTTCTTGTGTTGCGTTTATTTTAAATGCTTTGCTACAAATTTTTTTACTGCTGCCATAAAATGTGAAAAGGAAAACATAATTTTTAATTTCGTGTGCAGCTTTTTTATTGGTTTTTAATTTCGTGCGCTGCAGACGCGCCCACACTTAAAAAGTCCTGTCCAAATGTAAACAGCATCCTTAGAAGTGGGAGTCCTGTTGCTGCTGCTGCTGTTGCTGTTCTCCATTTTTGGGCTGCTTGTCATAAGCGTGGCTTTGTGTGTTGCCAACAGTATCATCATCGTCATCGTTGTTATCATCATCAGCATCATCGTCATCATCATCATCATCATCATCATAGTCAGCAATGTCCTGCTTGCGTCCTGCGTTGTGTAAATATGCTTTGTCTATAGCATTCGTTTCGTTACTTTTCGTTTGATTTCCTTTGGTTTTTTGCTCCTTTTGCTGTTACTTTTTCATTACTTTGGCTTAAAATTGATATGAAAGTTTTTGGCTGTCGAAGCTGCTGCCATCAATACGATCATGTTTACTTTACCACACACATGTATATATTTCTGTTTGTGTGTGTGTGTCTGTCTGTCTGCTGATGTGATTGTGGCCAGTTGTTTGGCTTTTGCTTTCATGGGTTTTTAATTACGACAAAAATAACAATATCATATGCTAGGGAGTACAACAAGTTTGAGTCGATTTGAAAATTGAATTTAGACTTGGCTTTTGCATAAAATGCATAAATTTGTCATTGCCCAAAGGCAGCTTTAAGCTGTAGCCACAAAATGACAACTTTGTGGCAAGTAAAACAAGTTACGCTTACATATCGCATAGCTACAATCAAAAGAAAACTCAATAAGTAAATTCCCATAAGTAAATGCCTATGCTCACATTCAGTTTTGAAAACTCATCAAAATTTTACAACCTTTACACACATATAACACATACACTCAATTTTGATGTTGCTCCCTCTGCTCAATATGCGCATAATTTGATTGCAAAATCGTTTATCAGCTTTCAACTTTATTATCGCAGGCAGGAATGGCTCTGAGCAAACACGGAGTAAAAGGCAACAACTGCTGAAGTTGGATTCCATCGGATTTAACTCATTGTCGCAATAGCTAAAATCTGGCATAAATATTTGATATATGAATAATAAAAAAAAAACAACTTGCAACCCTCGCGGGCACATAAAAATGGTGGTAAAAGCGCACATACAGTCGTAAATATTGCGTATACGCCGCGTGCCTCAGCTTAAGCCCCCTCAGGTGGCAAAGCAACACTTGCTAGCCTGGCTGGCAAAGCGCTAAACGCTGTTTGCCATTCGCATCTATCGAAAGTTATAAAGCATAAAATCAGTGCCAGACTAGGCTGGCAGGGATGGCAGTGGGAATGGCGGGTTGGGGTTGGTGTGGTTCAGGTGGTGCGTTGGCGTTCAGCCGTACCTAAAAGTTGGCGGCACATTTAAATGTAGCTGCCGGGCTTGCCAGGACTATATCTATACGCACGCAGGAGCAGGAGCAGGAGCAGCAGCAGCAGCCAGACCAGGACAGAACTTGTCTGTTTGGGTTTCGCTTACAGCGCGCAGACAGTCAAAAATGTTCAAAATGTCTCTCGAAAGGGGCGGGGGACGCTTGTTCGGAATTTTGGTAAACAGGAATTTTGCATTTGGCGCGATAAGCATCTTGATAAAGTTCTTGTTGCCCGTGGGCTCAAAATCTATCTATATATATATATATATATATAGATGTTATGCCTTTAACTAAACGTGGCTTTAAACGCATTTATCGCATTGGCAATGCAAACTCAATGCTAGCTGTTAATATCTTGGTCTATTGTTGTTGTTGTAGTTGCCATTACATTTCCAGCTCTGTTAATTTTCCGCTTGTGGTTTTTATTTTGTAATTTTCTACTTTGTGGCTGCGTTTTTGGGCTCACTTCAAACGAGGCAGTTAAGAGACATGGACATCAGCAGTTCCGGGGTCCTGTCTGCCGTGTAATTATCTGCTTATGTTCTGCTCTGCCTTCTACTATAACAGTTAGAGATGAGCAGATATATGTATCCATATGACAAATCACTATGTACGGCAGTCCACGCTTTCGACGAAGCAGCACGAAGTTCGCAAACGCCGACTAGCATTATGAAGGATTTGCTGTGAGTGTCTGATCAGATCAAGCTATAAACCAATCGAAAGTATTACTTTAACTAAGAAAATTGCATATTTAAACTTTTGGTAGCTCACCTGGTTCTTGAGATATAAGCAAGCAGGTGAGAAGGGAAAAACTTAAAAGATTGGAGCTATTGGAGCCGTTGGGGCTTTATGGTATTTTTTAAGCGCAGAAATATTCTAATTCTGAATAAGCATCGACGCCTCGCTCTTCCCAATCTGATAATTTGCTTAAAAGTTATGAACATTTTAAAATTGGAGGCACTTTTCCAAATTGAGATGAAAAGGTCGCGTTGAGGTAGCTGTCTAGAATTTTGTGGACTTATTCCCCATCATAACCCAAGAAACGTTTGTCCTACCACTTTTCTGAAAAACCACTAGTTTAGCGGGAAAACGCTAAAAACCGCTAGAATTAACACGCCCACAGTTTCCAAACCAAATAAGCTACGTTCTACATTTCATTGGAAAGGTATTTTTAAGAGCTTTTACGAGCTTACCTTAGAAGTTTTTTCTTATAGCACTCAGGTGAAAAACTACAGGTGAAATAACGGTTTTTATACTCTGTTTTCCAAAATGGAAAAAAAGAGTATATTGGGTTTGTGAAATGTCCGTCTGTCCGTCTGTCCGTCCGTCTGTCCGTCTGTCCGTATGAACGCAGGTTTTTTCCACAGTTTTGAAGCTAGAGCAACCAAACTTGGTGTACATGTTGGTATATACCATAGGCAGACAAAGTGTCAAGATTTCCCCCCCACCCCCACCCCTTCCCCCACAAACCGCAAAAATCTATATCCTCTGCAGATTTGCACTAAGAGTCACCAAATTTGGCATGAAGACTACTGATGACATTCTCGACCGATCTGTTAAAAAAAAAATGCCACGCCCACTACCGCCCCTGCAAATGAGCAAAATCTGTATCTCCTACACCCTTATAGCTAGAAACCCCAAATTTTGCAGTATGAATACTTTTGATCTCATCGATAGTTTGGAGAAAAAAATTTTGACACGCCCACCCCCGCCCCAGTAAACAGAAAACAGAGTATATCGCAGTCGGGTGAGCCTGACTGCAACGTTCTTACTTGTTTTTAATGCTGGTTTTAGCTGGTAGTATGGGTTTCCTGAAAAAGATATATTATTTAGCAGACTGATAAGGATACGAAGGTGGTCAGACCCTAGGTCGACTGAGGATTCAATTTGAAAGTGGCCATGTGGAATGCCCCAGCAGATCCCCAAGTCTATGGCAGAGGGAAGTTGCAAGGATGTTGCGGTTGTGGGCTTTCAGGCAGATAGTGAGATAAGTGCACCAGGCGAACGGATTTCGCAGAAGGTCGCTTAAAAGTATAACAGTTGCCAGAAAAGTATAACAGTCGCTGTATAACAGTTTTGAATTTAACTGCTCGCTGCTAATAAATTAACACAAAAATGTTAATAACATAACATCGACCTGTTAACTTAACTGTAAAATGTTAATAGCATAACAAAGCCTTGTTAACTAAACATAAAAATGTAAATAACATAAAATATCCCTGTCAACGTAACATACAAATGTTAATTACATAACATAACCCTGTTAACTTAACAGAAAAATGTTAATAACATAACATATCCCTGTTAACTAAAAAGCATAATGTTAATAACATAACATATCACTGGTAACTTAACAGAAAAATGTTAATTGCATAACTTAGTTATGTAAATTTAACAGAAAAATGTTAATAACATAACATAAATATGTTCATAACAGTGTTTTTTTATGTTATTAACAGTTTTTTGTTAAGTTAACAGAGTTATGTTATTTTATTAACAGCGATCAGTTAAATTCAAAACTGTTATACATCGATTGTTATACTTTTCTGGCAACTGTTATACTTTTTAGCGACCTTCTGCGAGTTCTGTTTGCCTGGTGCTTCGCCAGTTTTGCGTCTCGAAAAAGAAACTTAGATCGTGAAATTTTTGGGCGCAAAGCTGACTTAACAATTTTTGTGCAAAATTTGACATTTTGATTGAATGTTAATGAAAAGATAATGCGGTTATTTTTGATAATGTAATTTTTATTTATGTACCATTTAAAAACAAATCTTTAGGTAGGTAAGTATTTTGCGTAGGGGCTATTTTATGCAGATAATGAATGGGTTACACATAAACAAGCATGTATAAAAACAAGTGCCCGACTCCTAGACCCCTTGCTCCCAACTAGTACTTCAATCAGTTCAGCTGCAACTCAAGCAAGCAGTGCACTTAACTTGTCCAATTCCTGTCAAACTGTTGTTTCTGACTACTGAGACGGGGGTAATAGATTCTTCCATAGCTTTGGTGCTATTTATCCGATCGTAATTTACGCAACCGATCAACATTGATACAACATACATATGTACATGTGTACCAAAAATCAAAGCTGTATATTTAAAATTGTGGCTGTGCGAGTTTTTGGATTTGCGGGGGTGTGGGAAGGCTCATCCGAAATTTGAAATAAACCTGCATGCCAAGTCTGGTGTCTCTAGCTCTTATAGTCTCCGAGATCTGTGTGTTCATACGGACTAATGGATATGCTAATGCCTCTTTCTGCCTGTTACATACATTTGCAGTACTTTATAACTCCCTTTTTCCCATTTTTAATGGGAACAGGGAGTAATAATAAGAGAACTGATACTGAAAGAGGGAACATATGGTTTATTTTGAAGACTGATAAGGAGATGAACGTATTCAGACCCTATGTGGAATGCCGCTGTAGATCGCAAAGTCAATGGCAGAGGGATGGATGGAGGACCCAGTTGCAAGGATGTTGTGGCTGTGGGCTCTTAGACAGGTTGTGAGATGCGTGCCGCGGGGACAGGCGTGGAGGTTTCCCCACCAGCGATCCTTGGGAAGGCCTTTTGGCAATCCATACAAAAAATCAATATTTTGTTCTAAATGGGCGTCACGATTTCATCAGGACTGGATATGTTATGATTGTTATCTGGACTATAACTGTTAATAACGTGACTTGTCTGTTATTACAATTTTCCAAACGAGACGAAAGGAATAAGGAAAGATATCTGGACTGTAACTTTGAATAACTAGACTGTTGATATCAGAGCTATTAACATCAGGAATTATTATTATTAATGTAAATACCAGCACTGCATTCGAGACTTTCCTCAGCAGAGTTATCTAAACTTCGATTGCTAATAAGTAGACTGTTATTTTTAGTGTTAAAATCGGGACTATTTCTGTTATACGGTTAAAATTTATGTACTTTTGAGAGCATATGTTAACTGAAACTGTTAGCTATACTGTGACCTTTAAATGCTACTGTTATCTGTTACCGCTCGACTTATAGTCACAGTCTGACATGAAACTTGTCACTGTAAAGTCGACTGCTTCACAGGTAAGAGAATATTGCTCATATCTAATAACTGTAGCTGCTGCTGTTGCCGTTGTCATTATTGCGGGCCATATTGCCAGGACCTCGTCTTGCGACCATATCAAGTTGTCGCTGTTTGACATTCTGCTGCACAAAGCTGCTTAGGCAGAGCGCCAATCTTCGCAACCGGAAATTGTACAGAAGCGGAAGTAATTGGTAATGGCAGCAGTTGAAGCAGGAGATGGAACAGAAGTAGGAATTGGTCTCTTGCCAGGCTAATTTGTGCTTGTAATTAGCAACTGTAATGAACTTTTTAAACAGCGACAGGACAACTCAACTTTAAGTGCAAGGAACAAAGTAACAAATCGAAGTGTGGCCAACTAAATCAACCTTGGGCAGGGTAAACAACATAGGAGAAGCAGCTGAAGCTGAGGTAAGCCACAACAACAACGAATATATTTGAGTAGCTCCAGTGAGTTGCACTTCAATTACTTGTTTCAGTGCCGCAATTACCATTCATTTGGCCAACATAATGTGTCCTTGTCAACGCAGGACACACACACACACCCACATTGAAAACATATATTTAGGCATGCATAGATACGAACATACATATATAGAACCTGGAGCCATTGCTGCTGGCTTGTTTGCACCTTTGCTTTGGCAATTTACACATGGCAATGACAATAATAAATCAAAAGTGAAAATGCAAATATTTTCAGCAGGCAACAACTGCCAGACATTGGCTCCAGGTTGTAAGGCAACCAGACGACTATTCTCATCCTCATCTTCAACTTTAACCTCAACCTCAGACACAACTGCTGCTCTTGTTTTTGTTGTACTCCCCGACGCAGCTGAGCATTCCTGGCAGGGACAAGAGGATTTATTGCAGCCGACTATACAAAGAGTTGAGGCAAAGTACCACACACACACTCAGCTATCAATAAATAATTGGAAAATGAATGCTTTGCTTATGAAAGCTTTGCAAAATGGCCCCCAAAAACAATGCCAATGGACTACTTAGTCGGTTTAACAATTGCCCACACACATCAGGGAACTATGCATGGAATATTTAATTGCATTTGCCGAGTTATCAAAAGATGACTGTACTTTCAAGACAAATATGCACTTTATTACTTTACAATAATCAATCTTCAATCTTCACTATAAACAATTTACAGATCCTTAACATATCCAAAGTAAGCATTGGCTGCAAATTGTCGTTTCTTATTAAGATACCAAGTCATTTCCAATAAATAATCACCAGTTGGAAAAGGAACACGAAGCATCTCATTTCTCAGATGGAAATAGTGGATTGTTAATTTTATTTGATATGAACATTACTACCATATATGGGCATGTACGTAGCCACTTTTAGACCAAATTTTGGATGTGGATTTAATTCTATAATCATTAAAGTTGAATGCACTTAGACTTTTCTGTATGTCTGTCAAATTTATTTTCAAAAATCTATTCAATTTTTAACCAATTTCCGATAATTTACTCTCTTAAATGGAAAATTGCAAATAACTTTATGTAAATTGGAGCTTTTAAAATTTTTATAAAATATATACAATGCATAATAATTGCTTCTAGTTATTTAAAAGTTTTAATGGGGCATAAAGGTGTAGATAGCGGGTCACCCGAGGTTCAGGACGCAATATAATGATTACATTCATGAAATTGTTCATTTTTTAAGTTTGACAAAAATCCTAAAGTTCTTCATATTAACAAAATGGCGGTCTTATTTAAACCGTACTTAAAACAAGACCAAAACACGTTGCAAAAATCATAGCTCTTGAGCCATTATAGAAACAATTTGAAATTTTCACTGAATACTACATTTAAATTTTGGTCCAAAATGAATCAGGTACGACTAACAGAAAAGGTGTTAAAGGTGTTTTTCACCAGAAATACAACGATTTTGATTGAAATATATCATCAATTCGTTTATTTAATTTTTTTTTAACTCAACCCAAAGTTGCAAAATTTAAAATTTTAACTTTTTATAAATATATTCAAAAAATTAAAAATTTAATAAATTTTGGTTTTTTTATTTTCCGAAATGATTCTTAAAATATGTATGTAGAAAAAGAAAAAAAGTTAGTTACCTAGCATTTGTGGTTTTAACAATACGTACATTTTTATTTTATTTTTTTTAAATAATATTTTCTATCGTAACTTTGCTAACATCAAAATTTACAGATCCTCAACAAATCGAGAATAAGCATTTGTTACAAATTGTCGTTTCTTATTAAGATACCAAGTCATTTCCAATAAATAATCACCAGTTGGAAAAGGAAGTCGTAGCACTTCAGCTCTTAGATAAAATCCTTTAATTATTTGTGAGCCCTATTAGAATGAATTGTTAATTTAAATGATATGCACTCTAACAATTTACAACTTACCACATATGGACAGGTGTGATTTATGTTCGAAAATTCATTAAAAAGATTAAAAATTATGATCATGATTGGATTATAAGGTTTGCTTAGAAACCGACAGGCATCGATTGTGAAATTAAATAGCCACGGCTTGTAACCATTAGCTTTTTTATATACTTGAAGATGAACTTCAATATCATTGGCAGGATGTAGGAATGTGGCATTCATATTGAAGACTGTCCTATTACGGCTTACGGCTTTTAGGCGACAATGGTGGAACACAAACCACGATTCATTGTAAGATTCGCACACAAAGTTTGTAAACTTGAACTCTACAGCATTCTGTGGTAGATATAAAGAAATATGCTTTATTATATAAAACAAACACTTTTCATAAAGAATTTACATTGCAGCTCAGTTTAAGAATCAATAAAACTTCCAATATTCCGATTGAAATTAGAAAAGAGCGCATTATGTCACTTCAATTTGAATTTCAAGCACTGAATAAGCTAAAAAGTACATAAACAGCAACTTTTATAAGAATATTTGAGGTTCGGTAATCGATTTGATTCTTATAAATATCAATTTTCATAGCATTTATGAGCTCGTGTGCAATTAAATGTTTAATAGGGGTATACTTATTCTGTTTAAATTTCACGCTAGATTTCAGTTTTGTATGAATTGTTTTTTAATAAAATTTTTTAAACTGTTGAAGCTTTATTAATGTTTCTACAAACAGAACGCATTAAAATGGGTTATATGCTGCTAAAAAGTAATGTAAAAAAATGTAACAGACTTAAGGAGGCATCTCCGACCGAATGTAGATTCTTAAACAACACCATCACCTGAGTGGTGCTGGCCATTTCCGTCTGCCTGTCTAGCTGTATATTAATGAAGTTGTTTATAAATGTCATACTCTTAACTTCGCCAAAAACATTCAACATTTCCAATTTATAGATCCTCAACAAATCGAAAATAAGCATTTGTTGCAAATTGGGGTTTCTTATGAATAGACCAAGTCATTTCCAATAAATAATCACCAGTTGGAAAAGGAAGACGAAGCATTTCTTTTCTCAGATAGAATCCTTTGATTATTTGTGGACCCTATTAAAGTGGATTGTTAATATTATTTGATATAAACTTTACTGTTTTACAACTTACCATATATGGGCATGTATGATTAATGTTCGAGAACTCTTGAAAAAGGTTAAAAATTATGATCATGGCTGGATTGTAAGGTGTTCTTCTAAACCGACAGGCATCAACAGTAAAGTTAAATAGCCACGGCTTATAACCATTAGCCTTCTTTAGTATTTCTATATGAATTTCAATATCATTGGCGGGATGCAAAAATGTTCCATTCATATTTAAGACAGTCCTATTTCGATTAACTGCTTTGAGGCGACAATGCTGGAACACAAAACACGATTTGTTGTAAGACTCGCACACAAAGTTTGTTAACTTGAACTCAACAGCGTTCTGTGGTAAATATAAAGAAATGTGCTTCAACACTTGAAAGAAATAATTATTAAAAATAATTTAAATAATTTACATTGTAGCTCAGTTTAAGAATTAACAAAACTTGCAATATTCCGATTGTAATTAGAAACGAGCGCATTGCGACAGTATAAATTGAATAAAATTCAAGCACTGAATAATGTAAAACGTACATAAACAGCAACTTTTATAATAATATTTGAGGTTCGTTAATCGATTTGATTATTATAAATATCAATTTCCAAAGCATTTATATACTCGTCCGCAATTAAAAGTCTAATAGGAGTGAATTTGTTCGTTTGTTGTTGTTTAAATTTAACGCTAGATTTCAGTTTTCTATTAATTGTTTGTAAATGGCATGTATCCAAAGAATAGAATATTAATTGATCAACATTAATGAAATAGCTATGTGATCCAAAAATCAGACCTGTATTCTTAAAATTGTGGAAGCTTTTTGGGTTGTCGGGTTCTGGGGGAGCACCCAAAAGAGTAGCCTCTCTTGCTGTTTGTCCCATTTAGTGAAACATTCTTAAGTCCCTGCAAAAACATACAAATTATAAGTAATTAATGTCAAAATCGATAATGCATAATAGCGTACTCAAATGGAACCCCAACCGCGTATAGATAATTCTACACATTTAGAATAAATAAATATTTGAATTCGTCAATTGAAGGTTAATCTTCCAAAACACAAACAACTTGCAATTGATGTTAAAAATAAATATATTTTAATTAGATCACTTTAAGGCTGAAAGTATTGTGACGTTAATCCACTTTCAGATAGTTATATGCCGTAATGTTTATTAGTCATCATCAAATCTAAAAGAAGTATTTGTTGAAATTTGTGGTTTTTTATCAAATAACCAATTCATTGACAATAAATAATCGCCAGTTGGCATCGGAAATCGTAATACCTCGGTTCTAAGATAAAAATCCTTAATTATTTGTGAACCCTATAAGAGTGAAAGGTGAAATTAATAGTTATATTAAAAACTAAGCATGTTTTGAACTTACCACATAAGGACAAGTGTGGTTGAAGTTTGAAAACTCTTTAAAAAGATTTGCAATAATAATGACTGTTGGATTGTAGGGCCTATTCATAAACCGACAGGCATCAACACTCACTTTAAACCATGGCTGGAAAATTTTGGATTTCTTAAACATTTGAATAATAAGTTTAATGTCATTAACAGGATGCAGGATTGTGCTATTCAAATTTAAATATGTTCTATTACGGTATCCTGGCCGAACATTACAATCGTGTATCACAAGCCACGATTTGTTATAAGACTCACACACAAAATCGGTAAGATGAAACTGCTCAGCATTCTGTTGTAAATAGTTAAAATTAGATAGCATATTACAGTTTTTGAAATTTTAAATACTTACATTATAGCTCAGTTGCAGAACCAATAAAATATGTAGCGTTTCAATAATAATAATTGCAATACGCATTGCGACAATTTGAATTGAGTTTTCAACAACAAATAACTCCCAATTAAACTGTGCAACTAATTTTATGCAATTTTTTGGTATTTAAAATCGATTAATTTATCATTAATATTTTTTACTGTGTAATATTTTAATACTTTAACTAAATTGTAGCTTGGAAAACATTTAAATGTCAAAAATGATTAAATGATGAAATGAACCGTTGCCAGTACCATTTTGTGATATATCTTTATATACATTAAACCCTTCATTCTCTCAATATTTGTATTTAAAAACTGTATTAAACAGTTGTGAAAAGTATAAAATATAAAATGTAAGCAGTAGCAGCCAAAGCTACCGCCCCATTTGTCCTAAGTTTACTTAGAACTTCTATGACTAATAAATATATAAAATAAAAACAAGTAAGAATACTCTGGTTGAGTGTGCCCGAAAACGAGACTGCCTGCTCCCAACTTGCATTTCAAGCAGTTCAGCGGCAACACAAGCAAGCAGTGCACTTAACTTGTAACATATATGTGCTTTATCTTTAAAATTGTGGCTGTGGGAGTCTTTTGCGATTTGCGGTAGTGCGGGGGGTTGCATCCGAAATTTGAAATAAACTTGATCTGCGTATGGTATATAGGAACCTGCATGCCAAGTTTGGTGTCTCTAGCTCTTATAGTCTCTGAGATCGACGCGTTCATACAGACAGACAGACAGACAGACAGACGGACAGACAGACAGACAGACAGACAGACAGACAGACAGACAGACAGACAGACAGACAGACAGACAGACAGACAGACAGACAGACAGACAGACAGACAGACAGACAGACAGACAGACAGACAGACGGACAGACAGACGGACATGGCTAGTTCGTCTCGGCTGTTGATCCTGATCAAGAATATATGGTCGGAAATTCCTTTTTCTGTCTGTAACACACAATTGCAGTACTTTATAACTCCCTTTTTCCCAATTTTAATGTGAACAGGGAGAAATAAAATATAATGTATATTTACGGATTTGAAATCAGTAACAATTTGTAATAATAATACAAGAAACTCAAAATTTACAAATCCTCAACAAATTTATAATAAACATTTGTTAAAAATTGTGCTCTATTGTCAAATAACCATGTTAGGGACAATAAATAGTCACCAGTTGGCAAAAGCAGCGGCATTAATTTGTTTCGAAGATAAAATCCATTCACTATTTGTGAACCCTATGGTAAAGTAAAAGATTTAAATATATAACATTTAAACAATACAATTTGTCAACTTACCTTTAATGGGCATGTGCTATTGAAGTTCGTGAACTCTTTAAAAAGTCTAAAAATCATTATTGCTACTGGATTATAAGGTCGATTTAGAAATTGGCAAACATCAATAGTCATAGTATTATAGAGCCAAGGCTTGTAGCCATTAGCTTTCTTTAAGATTTGAAATTGAAGTTTTACATTTTTAACAGGATTTAGTATTGTGCCATTAAAATTTAGTATTGTCTTATTACGACTAATGGCCCGAATACGACATTCGTGCAACACAAACCACGATTCATTGTAAGATGCGCACACAAAGTTGGTAAACTTGAATTCGACAGCATTCTGTGTTAATTATAAAGAAACATATTTCATTATGAGAGAGATAAAGAGAGTTAAATTGGAGTGTATATTTACATTGTAGCTCAGGTTAAGAATCAGCAAAGCTTTTAACATTCCGATCGTAATGAGTATCGTGCGCATTGCGTCAATTTGGATTGAATTTCAAACACTAAATAATTTAACAACTGGTAATAGTTTTACTTTCTGACATTTAATTGAAATTTTCAAATCGGTCAAGTTATCATATATCATAAATACTTCTGCAATTATATATAATTATCCTGTTCACTTTTGCGATTTTTTTTCATATTAATGATCTTCATAATAGATTTAAAAAAAAAGTATTATTGAAATTTGAGCAGCAACCATTATATTTAAATATGTTTAGTATTTTTAAATATACGATTCGCTTGGATACATTATATAGTTTTTGAACACTTAAACCATTGCAATTTTGATATAAGAAACATAAATTTTACATGAATTGGAAGCGGCAACTCAAGCAAGCAGCGCACTTAACTTGTAAAGTGCATGTCAAACTGTTGTTTCTGCCAGCTGAGACGCGCGTAATAGATTCTTCCATAACTTAGGTGCTATTTATCCGATCGTGTTGAAATTTACACAGCTGATTAACATTGATACAAGATATATGTGTTCGAAAGTTCAAAGCTTTATCTTTAAAATTGTGGCTATGGGAATCTTTTACGATTTGCGGGGGTGCGGGGGGTGCATCCGAAATTTGAAATAAACTTGATCTGCGTATGGTATACAGGAACCTGCATGCCAAGTTTGGTGTCTCTAGCTCTTTTAGTCTTTGAGATCGACGCGTTCATACAGACAGACAGACGGACAGACAGACAGATAGACAGACGGAAAGACAGACAGACGGATAGACAGACGGACATGGCTAGTTCGTCTCGGCTGTTGATCCTGATCAGGAATATATATAGTTTATATGGTCGGAAATTCCTCCTTCTGTCTGTTACACACATTTGCAGTACTTTATAACTCCCTTTTTCCCATTTTTAATGGGAACAGGGAGTAATAATGGAACTCAACCAACTTAAATGACTTAAATGCAGTCCAGTACAGAAATAAGTTCAGTTGAATTAGATTTGACTAATTTGATTTAAGGACTTTATTAATAATTTATCTTTTTAAATTATTGTTTAATACATATAAGTATATACTTTTTTCATTACATATGATAAATTCTTTATAAGATCAAGTCAGTGGTCTAATCTTCTTTAAAAGAAAAATATATATCTGTTTTCACCTGTAACTTCTTATCCAATAACCAATTTAATGCCAATAAATAATCGCCAGTTGGAATCGCATGAGGTAATAGCTCGAACCTGGGATACAGTTCTTTTACAAATACCGGACCCTATTAATATGAAATATGAAATTTGATATGCTTGGCTTAAGCCAACCATTTAAATTTACTACTTACCACATAAGGACATGTGTGATTAAAGTTGCTAAACGCCTTAAATTGTTTAAAAATGATTATTGCAACTGGATTATAAGGCTTCTTGATAAATCGACAACAATCAATTTTCGCCTTATAGAGCCATGGTTTGTAGTCCTTTGCTTTCTTGAAAAGTTGTCCTTCAATCACAGCATTATAAACTGGATGAAAAACAGTGGCATTTATATTTAAAACCATCTTCTCTGTGTTAACACCTTGAAGCCGACATTCGTTTAGAATAAGACGCGATTCATTGAAATTTTTACAAACAGCATTTGTTAATTTAAACCAAATGGCTTCCTGCAAAAGGCAACTACTTTAATTTGGTTTATTTAAAAAAATATAATTAATACTTACACTTGAGCACAGAAGGGATAACTTGACCAGAAGTCCAAAAATTATGAAGTTGATCCGCATATTGATTAATTTCGACTGAAATTTCAGCATAAAAAACGTGATAGTTAAATAAATTTTTTTTAAATAATATTATATTGTTTATTTAAATATATACGATGCCAATTTAATCAAAATTGGCCACTTTTATAACTGTATGCATGAAATTCATCAAAATGGTATAATAGCTATAAAATAAATCGACAAATACGCAGCTACTACTATGACATTATGAACTCGTTACACAGACATTTATATATAATAACAAAATCAAATTTTATGTTATATTTTACTTAATAAATTATTAATAATATATTAAATTATATTATTTAGCTCACTTAATTTTCCTTATTCACATTGTAGCTGAGCATTAAAATCAACAGAACTTGCAAGTTTCCAATAATTCTCATGAGATTGAATTTCCTCAACAAAAGATCTACAACAACATGGGCCTCACAAATTTCAAAAGTATTTTCCCGAGTGTATTTATCGCTGACAGCCCGAATATAGCTGAATTTGAATTTGAAATACTGATAAGGTCCTCTCATGCTAAAAGGCAATATATTTTTTCATTAAATAAAACAACGCAAATCTTCTAATTGTATTTTTATTGATACATATTAATCGAAAAGAACAAAATGTTGTGAGTTAAACCTATTAGAATGTGTTACAAATCCTCTTCAAAAACAAAATATACGTTTGTAAAGAATTGAGTCCTGTTGTCAAATAGCCAATTCAATTTTAATAAATACTCTCCAGTTGGCATAGCATGTGGTAACACCTCAGATCTCAAATAGAATCCTTGAACTAACTGAATACCCTGTGTAACGAGATATTGAAATTCATATTTGTATAAGAAACTTTGGGAATATATAACTTACCATATACGGACATGAGTGGTTAAAGTTTGTAAACTGTTTGAATAGCTTGAAAATGATAATAGCGACAGGATTATAAGTCTTCTTGATAAATTGGCAGCCATTTATGGTGGCCTTGTAGAGCCATGGCTTGTAACCATTGGCTTTCTTAAAGATTTGACCTTTTATAATAATATCGTTAGCAGGATGAAGGACAGTACCGTTAAAGTTGAAAGTCGTCTTATTACGGCTAATAGCCCGGAGACGGCATTCGTTTATGATAATCCAAGATTTATTATAACTTTCACAAACCGCATTCGTCATCTTAAACACGAGAGCTTCCTGTTAAAGCAAAAGTTTATCTATTAATATTTTAAAATAAACATCGTTCGATCAATTTACTTACATTGTAAGTAGGTTTTAGAATAATCCAGAAACTAAGGAACCCAAAAATAATGATGTTTATATGCATGGTAATCAACTTCGACTGACATTTGTGCACTCAGAATATATGTTTTAAATTTCTCTTCGCTTGAATACATTTACTAATTTCCGCGTTTTAATCAACATTAGTTGTTTGCTTTTATACCCTGTTCCAATGAGAATGGGTAAAACGGTTCCAAATATTGTGTATTTAAAAAAAATACTTCTTGAGCAAAGTAAATAAATTTTATATCTCTGCATTCTAAATCTCATACTCGAAAATTAATATCAAATCAATCTTGATGTAACTAATATTGCCTAAAAGTATTCTTTATACACGGTGCTCATATCATCCTGAGTATGTTTCATGTGTGTACTTAAGTCTCAAGCAAACATGAATGTGAGTCCGTATGTCTATGTATGATAATAAGCTTTACTGAAAGTGTGGTTGATTCTGTGCATGTTACCTAAAAACAGAGTATGTTCTAGTCTGGCATTCTTGAGATTACTTGTCTTAACGTTTTCAAACATGTTTTGTTTGTACATAATTTCATCTGTAAAAGTTATTTTTAATGTCATTTAAATAGCAGTTCTATGATTAATCTGAAATTCTATAGAAAATTGTGTTTTTAGTAAATAAATTATTTTGAGAACACGTGAAAAAGTGGACAAAGGTAATTGCAACCTATAATGACAGTGTTGTACAATCCATAATCATTTAGTGATTCCTATATCATTATTCATACAATATTTAATGATTTTGAGAGATGGATTTTATCTGTGATTCGATTTTGAGAAATAGATTTTCCCTATGAAGAAACTTAATAATTATACCATGGAAGTCTTTTGTTGTACGAAAAACTCTTTTATTTTGATATGAAATCTTATCCAAACTCTGCAATTGCAAGTTTTATCACAGTTTTTTAAATACTTTATGTAAACTTATTTAAAAATACCTTACAGTATTACAATACGCAGACAAAGTGTCAAAATTATACTCTCTTTCCATTCTTCAAAAAGAATATATAGATTCGTGTAGAATTGAGTCTTATTATCAAATATCCAATTCATTTTAAATAAATATTCGCCAGTTGGCATAGGAAGTCGAAAGACCTCTGCTCTCAAATAAAATCCTTTGACTATTTGAACACCCTATATTAATAGATATTGAAACTCATATTAATATAATTAAAGTTTGGGAATTTATAGCTTACCGTATACGGACATGAGTGGTTAAAGTTTGAAAATTCTTTGAATAACTTGAAAACGAGAATAGCAAAAGGGTTATAAGACTTCTTGACAAATCGGCAGACATTTATGTTGAACTTGTAGAGCCATGGTTTCAAACCATTGGCTTTCTTGAAAATTTGACCTTCAAGATAAATATCGTGTGCAGGATGTAGGACAGTACCATTAAAGTTGAAAGTCGTCTTATTACGGCTAATAGCCCGAAGACGACATTCGCTTATTGTAAACCAAGATTTATTATAACTTTCACAAACCGCATTTGTGAGCTTGAATACGAGAGCGTCCTGTTGAAGAAAAGTTTATCTAATAACAATTTTAA
The DNA here is from genome assembly GCA_949708635.1 of Hirtodrosophila cameraria. Classification (NCBI taxonomy): domain Eukaryota; kingdom Metazoa; phylum Arthropoda; class Insecta; order Diptera; family Drosophilidae; genus Hirtodrosophila; species Hirtodrosophila cameraria. The sequence goes on from OX453089.1 coordinate 8,585,199, forward strand.
ATAATCATTGTTTGATCAATTAGTTTACATTGTAAGTAGGTTTTAGAATAATCCAGAAACTAAGGAACCCAAAAAAAATGATGTTTATATGCATGGCGATCAACTTCGATTGACATTTGTGCACTCAAAATATAAGTTATACATTTCTCTTCGCTTGAATACATTTACTAATTTCCGCGTTTTAATCAACATTAGTTGTTTGCTTTTATATTAATGAGAATGGGTAATGAGAATGGGTAAAAGGGTTCCGAAAATTGTGTATATAAAAAAACCATCTTTGACAAAATCTATATATTTTATATCTTTGTATTCTAATACTCATACTCCAAAATCAATATCTAGTCAATCATGATATAACTAATGTTGCCTAAAAGTATTCTTTATACACGGTGCTGAAATCATCCTGAGTATGTTTCATGTGTGTACTTAAGTCTTAAGTAAACATGAATGTGAGTCCGTATGTCTATGTATGATAATAAACTTTACTGAAAATGTGGGTGATATTGTATACTTTGCCTAAAAACAGAGTATGTTATTTATTTTATTGTAGCTCAACATTAAAATCAACAGATATTTTTTCATTGAATAAAACAATGCAAATCTTCTAATTGTATTTTTATTGATACATATTAATCGAAAAGAACAAAATGTTGTGAGTTAAACCTATTACAATGTGTTACAAATCCTCTTGAAAAACAAAATATACGTTTGTAAAGAATTGAGTCTTATTATTAAACAACCAATTCATTTTTAATAAATACTCGCCAGTTGGGATAGCATGTGGTAACACCTCAGATCTCAAATAGAATCCTTGAACTAACTGAATACCCTGTGTAATGAGATATTGAAATTCATATTTGTATAAGAAACTTTGGGAATATATAACTTACCATATACGGACATGAGTGGTTAAAGTTTGTAAAGGGTATGAATAGCTTGGAAACGATAATAGCAACAGGATTATAAGCCTTCTTGAGAAATTGGCAGCCATTTATGGTGGACTTATAGAGCCATGGCTTGTAACCATTGGCTTTCTTGAAGAGTTGAAGTTGAAGATTAATATTGTAAGCAGGATGTAGGACAGAACCATTAAAGTTGAAAGTCGTCTTATTACGGCTAATAGCCCGGAGACGACATTCGCTTATGGTAAACCAAGATTTATTATAACTTTCACAAACCGCATTTGTGAGCTTGAATACGAGAGCGTCCTGTGGAAGAAAAGTTTATCTAGTAATAATTTTGAATAACCATCGTTTGATCAATTTACTTACATTGTAAGTAGGTTTTAGAATAATCCAGAAACTAAGGAACCCAAAAATAATGAAGCTCGTATGCATGGTGATCAATGTCGAATGACATTTGGGAACTCAAAACATATGTTTAAAATATCTGTTCGCTTGAATTAATCTACTTCTGATCGAACCCTAAATCAAAAGTAATTTGTACTTTTCGTAACCCATTTTTTTTTTTCACTTTTACCCTGTAGAAATGAGAATGGGAAAGTATTTCAGAAGATATGTATATAAAATAAACAATCTTCGATAAAAATATTGCGTTTTCATTCCCCTCCTCGCAAATCAATATAAGTATTGTAAATACACTTAGCTCAAGAAATAGTTCTTAAATTCGACTCTCCAATTTTCTAGTAATGTAATCATGTATTGAATAAAAGTCGGGTCTGCGTCTGGATTATTGTACTTGTACAAACATAGCTTAATGAAACATAAAACATACTTGGTTTTTTTTACTTTTTAACAACATAGAGAGTATGCCCTAATCAGGCAATCCTGACTTTACAGTTCTAGACGTGTTTTTAATTGTTGTTAATTTGTAATTTAACATTTACTTTTTACTCATAATAATACCATTTACAAAGCGCTGCTGTTAATAATCTGATTATTTGAGGAAAATTTTGTTTTTAAAAAAACTTAATTATTTTCAATAAAAGTTTCAAAGTTCAAATAGGTAATTGCAATCATTATAATGATCAATAATTATTGATTATTTTTTTATCTAACAATATTTCATGAATTTGCTTTTAATTATACTCCATACTTAACTTAATCAAAAACAGCTACAAAAAGAAAAATATGTTTAAAGCAAGTAAGAACGTTGCATTTGGATACACCCGACTGCGATATACTCTTTTTTTAGCCTCTTTGCGGAGTCAGAATGGGCTTGGCAATTGTATTTTTGATCAAATCTTTTAAGTTTTGATATCAATTTAAGGTTCATAAGGTTTGGGAGAAACAAACATTGCCAAATTTTGTTAGTCAGATTTTTTATTGATAGAAATGCAATATTGTTATTATATTCTCTTCCTCGCAAGTCAATATAAATAGTTCTTAAATTCGACTCTACAATCATTCTTGTATTACAAGGAAGTTGTGAATGATTCTAGTTTCATGTAGTTGTATATATATATCATATGTTTTACATACGATACTGAAAGTCACAGCATACTTGATTTTCCTTTTTTTACCATCATAGAGAGTATTTCCTAATCAGGCACTCCCGACCCAACTGTTCTATACGTTTTGTTAATTGTTGTTATTAGATTAATTCACCTGTAAAAGCTTTTAATAATGTCATTTAAATTGCACAGCTTGCTTTTAATGATATTTTATGATGCGTTGAGATAGATTATTGATATGACTTAACTAGAGTATCTATACCGTTAAGTAACTTAAGTTAATCCTAGCAATATAAGTAAACTTTAAACTTAGTTACGTCTCAAATTTAATTCAGGCAAACATGCCGTGTTTTAGAAAGAAATTAATTTGCTATTTGCAGCAACAAAAACTTCAAACTCAAACCTCAAATTACAGTTTAGCTTTATTTCAATTACCATTATAAAATGCCATTTGTAATGCGATCAAATGTCGTCATGGGCTGAAAACAAAATGCCACAATTAAAATTAACAGCAAAAGCAAACTGTCAATACAACTGTCATCACTGACAGCCAGTTGACAATTGCAAATGAGGCAACATCAGCGAAAGGATCGAGTACTGAGCTTAACGAAGCCACTTGCCGTGTGGCAGAGAAGGGCATGAAATAAACTCATTACAGCAATTTATGCAAAATGTTCGAAACCGCAATTGAAAATCCATTTAAATGAAATGCCACCAAATTGGCGGGTGGGTGTAGTACAGAACGTTGCAAGTATTTTCCCTCTTTTGCCTAAGGGATGCCTTAGTTCAGCCCCCTACCTCAGTCTACAACTGTATTGTGTGGTTGCTGTGTAGCTGCCGTTGCCGCTTCCATTGATGCATATGAATTCAATTATAAAACAGCGCCACCTTTGACGGGGCGCCACAACAAAGCCAGTAGCTGGCCAAAGGGGTTGAGGCTGGCAATGCCAGCTGTTGGTAAATAACATTCTCATGGTCATGGCTCTAATGAAACATTTTTTGCTGAAAGTTGAACATTTTGGGTTTGGGTGCAAATGCCAGGCGGAAAAACTTGTTAATTTTATGCAGCACACACATACACACAGAGAGGGAGACAGTCAGGACTTAGTCAGGACAATAGACGGCGTGTCTGTGTCGCAGTTACACTTCCTGTGGCATTTGCATTTGCATATTGCTTTCCATTTTATTTTTTTTTTTTTGCTTTTAGCCATAAAAATCAAGGCATAAAACTACAGTGTCTGTGTAAAAAGCGAATGCCTAAAGGAAGTTTAGCGCGAGTAACCGCAACTTCGAAAGTGATACGCCCACTGCCACGCCCACGTTAAGGTGCAGTAGGTGTAGTTGAGCGGGGCGGCCATTAGGAGGCACACTCACCTGCTACTTCAAAACGGCAACAACATAAATTACACAAACAAAAGGCCAAAAGGCGTCGTCGTCCAATGCCTGCAAAGTCGACGGGCCCACTTGACACCTCATAATAAAATTAAGTATACGCCACTCGAGCCACAGCCAAATGCCCCCAGCGACGTGGTTGTTGTTGCCCGTGCCGGTTATTTATGCGCTCGCCAGGAGGTCCTGGAGGAGACACAGAGCCAGGACACAGTCAGGACACAGCGTGCAGTCCTTCAGCGTTTTGCCTTTGAAGTTTATTTGCGTATTTCAAGTGCGCCCCGCTGCCTCATTTCAATATTCAAGCGCGCTCAGTTGTTGTTTGTTATTGTACTTGTTCTTGTTGTTGTTTTAGTTATTGTTCTCTGGTGTTGGGCATTTTGCTGCTGCTGCTGCTGCCTGGCAATTGTTTAACTAGTTGGTGTCAGTTATAATGAATTTTAAATTAAGCTGTTATTTCAGCTGCCGGTTTGGGGGCAGTTGTTGTTTTTGCTGTTACTGCTGCGTAAGCTGTTCATTTGCATAATAAAGAACATGACTAATGTTAATTAAATTTGCTGCAGACAACTAGTTTTAGGGATTTTAATTAAAAAGCGCAAGCAAAATTGCATAAATTCAAATTCGACTGCAGCCTGAAAGTATGCAGTCATTTTAAGAGCTGCATTATATATTAATGCCTATAATTCCAATTGTCTAATGCTTGTAATTATTTTCAAAACATGCGAAGGATTATGCATATTTCAAAAGCCAACAAATTCTATGAATTTATCATATTCAGTTGTTTTACAAAAACAATTACGCTTAACTTGCTCCAATTTGTGCAGCAATGCATATTCGAGTTCAGCCTGAAAGTATGCAGTGCTTTTAAGAGTAGCATTAAGTAAGCCCATAATACCAATTGTCTAATGCTTGTAGTTAGTTTCGCACATAGCAATGATTATTCATAATTCAACCAAAAATTCAGTGAATACAAATACAAATACAAATCCGATTAACTTGCTCAAATTTGTGCTGCAATTCATATTTAAGTTCAGCCTGAAAGTATGCAGTAGTTAAGAGGCATTACAAATTAATGGCTTAATGTCATTTGTACATTGCTTGTAATTATTCTGCATTTACCAAGGGTTATACATAATGTAAAAGCCAACTATAACAATGAATTTACCGTTTCAAGAATATTTACAAACTACAAATACTTACAAGTTATTCAAATTTTTGAATCTAATATTATAGCATACTTTTATTTTAAGCTGCGCTTAGTATTTCATATTTGTGATATATTTCTGCTATTTCAATCAAAATCAATTGGGCTTATTTTCGTAAGAGCTGGTAATCAATTTAAGTAGAAATTTACACCAGTGCATAAAGCTAAGCTTGTATCTACCATAAAGTCCGATTGAGTGAAACATTTCTAAGCATACAACAGATTTAAAGTAAACACAAACACAACGTGCTGTGCTTTGCTTTGATTTGCTGTAATGCAACAAACTATTTGCATAGATGCCTGAATAAAACTACAACTACAACAACGAGTACTAGACTACATCCACGTCGGGCCAGGCAACAAACAGCCAGATTAAATCCTTTCAAAATAACTACGCAAACGAGTAGCATATGCAAATGCCGTCTACAACGAGTACAACAACTTTTTGCATTACTCAGATTGCCAGTTCCAAACCCAAACCCAAACTAAAACCCAATTCCAGCTCGTTGGCATAGCCAAAAAGTTTGTTGGCTTCCAGCTCATTTGTTGGTCACGCCACGCAACATGGTAAAATACGAATAGGATGCATTCAGAAGACTCTGAAACATGGCCAAAGTCATGGGGTAAACGTTGCCGACTCTTATCTGGAAACAAACCGAAATGAGAGATGAAATGGAGCGCACACATAAAAGCAGGATTAGAATCTGCCACCAGCTACGCTGCCAGCTGCGGCTGCTCCTCCTGCTGCATTACTTACCACCAAAGGTCTTTGCGTCTGCATCAAAAAGATCAACAGAGTTTTGCGAAAACGCAAATCGCACTCAAACCAGGGCACATTATAAACAGCCTGAGAGACTCGTGCACACTGCAAAGAAATGTTGCATTGACGAAATGATTAAAAAGTCTTCACAACGTACCTCTATGACCAAATCATTGGCTCGATTGTAGTAGGTGTACATGACATAGAGCATAGTTATGATATACATGACTATGGTGATCATCTGAGTTTGCGAGGTGATCTGTGGAGGAAATAGTTTAAGATCTAAGTACTTAATTAAAAGATAAAAGCCTATTCCTGACTTCACTTCACGCAAGTGAAGCCCGGAACTGGTCTACTATATTTGCGGAATCTCACAATATTCAAACAAAAGAGCAGCGAACATATGATGGAGCCAAAGATGAGCGCCTCTGCGCCAACAATGAAAGCCACTAATTCAGTTAACTTATTCACATAGCTGCAAGAGTTAAGATTTGTTAATGTTAATATAAGAGCTAGTAGCTACTTAATCGAAGTCCTACCTTGCAATATTGCCTTGATAGCCTATGCAAGCAATCAGCAGCTCATAACGTTGCTCTTCCTTATGCAATTTCTCAATTGAGGACAATTTGTATACTAAAATCTGTAGCATAGCCTTGCCAAAGAGCGCAAATGCAGCAAACAAACTGACAAAGGGCATGTACATCAAGGTTAGTATAATGGGCATGGGCACTTGCACCAAAAAGAAAAACTCATAGAGTGGTGTACGCTGCAGATCCAGCAGGGGAATTGCAATGCCAAAAGCATGGGCTAAATAAAACAGAACATAATACATTTAAAAGTTGTACTAAATCTAAAACTTAAAATCTTACTGCGTTCCTCTAGAAAATAAGCGTAGATTAGCGCACCCGAAATGTCCAAAAAGGAAGCCATCAAGTTGAAGATGGTAATGCGACGTGCTTCGCCTACAGCCTGCTGCAGGATGCGCTGAATGCACTCATCGCCCGAGGACTCAATCTCATAATACAAATGCGCCAACTCCTTAAGAAATTGCTCAAATTGCCCATGCTTGAGAATAACTAGACAGGTGCGCAACAGAGCATTTAAAATGCATGAAAAGAAGAACAGGTTGAGTATGAAGGCGGGCAGATCACCCCACATTTCCAACAAATAGAAAAACTGCATCAAATTCAGCAGGCAAACGGGCAAAACGAAAGCGTATTTTCGCCAATTGTTCTCCGGCTTCGGATAGAGTACTGCAAATTGCTTCCAAATGCGCACATTGATTTCCACCAAGGCAATATCATCGATTGGCGCCATTTTCATTTATCTGCTTGATAGATATAATCCTGCTGCTGCTGCTGCTGAGTATACACGAGTGTCTGGAGCCACTTCAAACTGTGGCCACAAAGTGCTCGGCAAACCTCTTTTATGGCGTCAATTGACGCCAAGCATTTCAACGAAGGCGTTTGCCAATTGTCCCCTGATAATTGGCATTGCATAGCCTATAATTTGCCAAATTGCTGGATGACAATAGATTGTTATCTAAGTTAGTTATATAAGTGTTGGGTACATTTGAATTTTGTGAATGCTAGCTGGTCAAGTGAAGAAGCAACTGCTTATAACAGATATTTAAGTATTTTCATTTCAATTTAGGCATTTCAATTGCTTATTTAATTAAATATGCTAGAGAACATGTGTTCAGGTTCAAAATACCTTGAAAAATAATTACATTTAAACATAGTTCTGACTTATAAGCATGCATATTTCAAATGACTTTTCTTCAGCTGGTATTTATGCAGTACTACAAGGACACTTGCACATTTGAGCTTTCAATATTTTTATACTTTTAAAAATAACTTAAAGTAGCTTTTAAATATTTCATTAACACATCGATTTTTCAACATGTTAATGCGCTGTTTAGCAGCAGCAAAAAAAAAGTGTCCAGGCTCTGTCGCATATCCTATCAAAAAGTTAACGAGCCGCTAACGTGGTCGGTCAGGCAGGCAGGCAGGCAGGGAAGTAGGTGATAGCAGCCATGACTTATTAAACAATAAAACCGGATTATCCGTAAACAACTGAGCAAACATGCCAGCGCCAAATAAGTATTTTGACCATGGCCGCTTATCATGCATTAAGCGGAAGGACAACAGACAGCAGACAGAGACAACAACAAACACACACAAAAAAGAGAAAAACAATATAAAAATCAACAAGCGGCTGGCATAACATAATTCAGCAACAATGCCAGCTCAGCAAATACGGCGGGGAATTAAAATAAGACCTGTACACAGTTGGGCAGGAGCCGAACCGCAAGGATGGCAGCAACGAATAAGGAACAAGGAACTGTGGAACGAGTAGCTGGCTAGCAACGAGCCCATAAAGGCACACATTATGGCCACTTAACCGCGCGTTATGCCGCAAAAAGGCAAAGGACAAAGCCAAAAGCTCAAGCAGGCAGGCGAGTGCCCAGCGGGACGGGAGAAGAGTTGAGGACTAGTCCTTGTATGTGCTATGTGCTTGCTGCGGCGTCTGTGGCGTATGCGCAATATTTTGTGCAAACATGGGCAATATCAAAGCTGAACAGAGCCAAGCCTGTGTGTTTTCTACCCCTAACTAACACCCGCTTACATCCCTTACCCCCCTGCAAATATGCAATGTCAGATACAGCTGCTCATACGACGCGTTGCACATAAATCAAAAGGACGACCTTTTTTAGGGCTGTAGGCAAAAATGCATTCGCTGTGCATTTTGGCAAAGTGTTGCATGGCAACAACAATTTACATGGGCAACATTTATTATAAATTAAAAGCTAAGCCCTTTGCAAATGGAGAACATTTAATTATCACATTTGCAAAGGACAGTTCAGCCCATGGGCGTAAGCTCAGTAGGGCAGAGAAGGGAACTTGCCTCTGCTTAAGATATATCTATATCGTATATATAAAACTCGCGCTCTTAGACCCAACCAGAGATAGAAAGAGATAGAAAGTTACATTTTTTCAATATTCGAAGAAAATAAAGTCCTAAAAATTCCCGTTTTGAATATTTTAAGTCCAAAAAAAGGGAATGGTAATTAATTCTGGACAGCCGTTTATAACGGCTAGTATGTATATATAATTAACTTTAAAGGTTTGTGCAATAAATAATTAGGCATTCCAAGTTTGTAGTTTGAAACAAAGAATTATTTTGAAAACAATGATATTTCTTGGCCTACATTTTGCGACCCCTTTTCAATATCTTAGCTGCGCCCTTGGGTCAAGCAATTCTTTGGGAACAATGAAAGCACACATCAAAGCATAAGCCACACCAGAGCACACACACTCAAACACACACTCGAACCAACACACACAGAGTGAGAGCCCAGTCGAGTGGCTGTTAACCCTATAAACCACACATTGACATTAATTACGTGCACATTTAGTTCACAGGACGACAGCCGCACAAAAACACACACACAGGACAAGAAGTGCCCAGTTTTCAACTCTCGCTATTCCCAAGCTCAATTTTCTATAAAATTAATATCAAGTAATTAAGAGCAGCAGCAGCAGCAGAGGCTGCTAATAACAAATGACGTGATTTAAACCGAATCATCAGCCCATTATTGGACTCCCACTCAATTGTGTGGGCGTGTCGAATATTGACTTTTGCACAAATTCTACACAATTTCTATGCTTTTACTTGTGGGCGTTTTCTAAGCAGCTTTTGCCAATTAAGCAGCTAACTGAGCTTACTTGGCATTGCCTTGAATATCTGAAATTGCTTTGCTAAGCTTCTAATTTGGCATTTGTTTATTGTTAAGCATACGGTCTGCACTGAGTTTGAACATCAGCTGTGCCATTCTGGCCCTCTGTTTACAAACCATGGCTAATGCGGCTTAGTTTTGTTAACGATTTGCAAACACGTGTGACGCAGCGGCAGCAGCTCCAGTTCCAGTTCCGGAATTTCCTATTCAAAGCAACCCCCGATAAACAACAATAGCAAATTTCGCTTTGATGATATCTAAACATGCTACAATCCTACAATATAATATTATTTTCTGCGTCTTTTCAGCTACTATGCCGTCATATCCCGCTCTGACTCTGACTTATAAATACTTCTACACATGTGGGTCGTGTATGAGTAAGTCAGCATTAGATAATGGGATGTGATTGTGTTTTGCGTTCGCTTTCTCATTATTTTGATGCAGTGTAGCACATCGCTTTGCCTTTCGAATACGATTTTTACTCAATGTTTCCATTAAAAATGAGAAAATGGGAGCTATAAAGTACTGCAAATGTATGTAACAGGCATTTCCGAATTTATAAACTATATATATTCTTGTTCAGCATCAACAGCCGCATCGATATAGCCATGACGGTCTGTCTGTCTGTCCGTACGAACGCGTCGATCTCAGAGACTATAGCTGCTAGAGACATCAAACTTGGTATGTAGGTTCCTGTATACCATACGCAGATCCAGTTTATTTCAAATTTTGGATGCACCCCCCCTCACCAACGCGGTACACATATATTTTATATCAATCTTGATCAGCTGTGTAAATTTCATTTCGATGGGAAAACAAACACCAAAGTTATTGAAGAATCTATTTCCCCGTGTCTCAGCAAGCAAAAGAAACAGTTTTACAGGCACTGGACAAGTTAAGAGCGCTGCTTGCTTGTGTTGCCACTGATTTGCTTGAAGTGCAAGTTTCGAGCAGGGAGTGTCGTATTCGGGCACATCCGACCAGAGCATTCCCACTTGTTTTAATTCAAAACTGTCCTAACTCTAAAACCTAGGATACCAACCTATTAAATCCATTATAAAAGAATATTCTTTCTTTCCGTTCACCAAAAATTCAAAATGCTTTCTTATATTTATATTATATCAATTGAATCTAACAAAAAGTTGTGAATTACTTAAATTAATTACTTTGAAGTGTATTACAAATCCTCTTGAAAAACAAAATATACGTTTGTAAAGAATTGAGTCCTGTTGTCAAACAACCAATTCATTTTTAATAAATACTCTCCAGTTGGCATAGCATGTGGTAACACCTCAGATCTCAAATAGAATCCTTGAACTAACTGAATACCCTGTGCAACGAGATATTGAAATTCATATTGAATAAGAAACTTTGGGAATATATAACTTACCATATACGGACATGAGTGGTTAAAGTTTGTAAACTGTCTGAATAGCCTGGCAACGATAATAGCAACAGGATTATAAGCCTTCTTGAGAAATTGGCAGACATTTATGTTGAACTTGTACAGCCAAGGTTTGTAGCCATTGGCTTTCTTGAAGAGTTGAAGTTGAAGATTAATATTGTAAGCAGGATGTAGGACAGTACCATTAAAGTTGAAAGTCGTCTTATTACGGCTAATAGCCCGGAGACGACATTCGCTTATGGTAACCCAAGATTTATTATAACTTTCACAAACCGCATTTGTGAGCTTGAATACGAGAGCGTCCTGTTGAAGAAAATTTTATCTAGTAATAATTTAAAAAACCATCGTTTGATCAATTTACTTACATTGTAAATAGGTTTTAAAATTATCCAGAAACTAAGGAGCCCAAAAATAATCAAGCTCCTATGCATGGTGATCAATGTCAAATGACATTTGTGCACTCAAAATATATTTTTTAAATTTCTCTTCGGTTGAACTAGTTTACTAATCTCCGCGTGTTAATCATCATTATTACTTCCTGTTCTCATTGAAAATGGGAAAAAGGGAGTTATAAAGCACTGCAAATGTGCGTAACAGGCAGGAGGCATTTCCGAGTATATAAACTATATATATTCTTGATCAGCATCAACAGCCGAGTCGATATGTCCGTCTGTCTGTATGAACACACGGATCTCGGAGACTACAAGATCTAGAGACACCAAACTTGGCATGTAGGTTCCTGTATACCGTACGCAGATCAAGTTTATTTCAAATTTCGGATACAAACCCCCGCACCCCCGCAAATCGCAAAAATCTCCCACAGCCACAGTTTTAAAGATAAAGCTTTGACTTTTGGTACACATATTTATTATATCAATGTTGATCTGCGTAAATTTCATTAAGATGGATAACAAACACCAAAGTTATGGAAGAATCTATTACCCCCGTCTCAGCAGGCAGCAACAACAGTTTGACAGACACCGAACAAGTTAAGTGCGCTGCTCGCCGCTGAACTGCTTGAAATGCAAGTTGGGAGCAGGGAGTCTCGTAGTCGGGCACACTCGACTAGAGCATTCTTATTGTTCTCAATTATTTTCAACGAAATTTTGAGCAAGCTTAAAATAGACATTCATTAACAAACACGTACCATTTTCGAACAATTAACATATAATTACTCCCTGTTCCCGCTAAAAATGGGAAAAAGGGAGTTATAGAGTACTGCAAATGTGTGTAACGGACAGAAGGAGCCATTTCCGACTATGTAACTATATATATTCTTGATCAGGATCAACAGCCGAGACGGACTAGCCATGTCTGCCTATCTGTCTGTATGAACGCACAGATCTCAGAGAGTATAAGAGCTAGAGACATCAAACTTGGTATGTACGTTTCTGTATACTAAACGCAGATAAAGTTTATTACAAATTTCGGTCTTGTTTTAATTCAAAACTGTTTTAACTCTAAAACCTAGGATACCAACCTATTTAATCCATTATAAAAGACTATTCTTTCTTTCCGTTCACCAAAAATTCAAAATGCTTTCTTGTATTTATATTATATCAATTGAATTGAACAAAAAGTTGTGAATTGCTTAAATTAATTACTTTGAAGTGTATTACAAATCCTCTTGAAAAACAAAATATACGTTTGTAAAGAATTGAGTCCTGTTGTCAAACAACCAATTCATTTTTAATAAATACTCTCCAGTTGGCATAGCATGTGGTAACACCTCAGATCTCAAATAGAATCCTTGAACTAACTGAATACCCTGTGCAACGAGATATTGAAATTCATATTGAATAAGAAACTTTGGGAATATATAACTTACCATATACGGACATGAGTGGTTAAAGTTTGTAAACTGTCTGAATAGCTTGAAAACGATAATAGCAACAGGATTATAAGCCTTCTTGAAAAATCGACAGACATTTATGTTAATTTTGTAGAGCCATGGCTTGAAACCATTGGCTTTCTTGAAGACTTGAAGTTGAAGATTAATATTGTAAGCAGGATATAGAATAGTACCATTAAAGTTGAAAGTCGTCTTATTACGGCTAATAGCCCGGAGACGACATTCGCTTATGGTAACCCAAGATTTATTATAACTTTCACAAACCGCATTTGTGAGCTTGAATACGAGAGCATCCTGTGGAAGAAATGTTTATCCAATAATAATTTAAAATAACATCGTTTGATCAATTAACTTACATTGTAAATAGGTTTTAAAATTATCCAGAAACTAAGGAGCCCAAAAATAATCAAGCTCCTATGCATGGTGATCAATGTCAAATGACATTTGTCCACTCAAAATATATTTTTTAAATTGCTCTTCGGTTGAACTAATTTACTAATCTCCGCGTGTTAATCATCATTATTACTTCCTGTTCCCATTGAAAATGGGAAAAAGGGAGTTATAAAGCACTGCAAATGTGCGTAACAGGCAGGAGGCATTTCCGAGTATATAAACTATATATATTCTTGATCTTGCACCCCCCCGCACCCCCGCAATTCGTAAAAATCTCCCACAGCCACAGTTTTAAAGATAAAGCTTTGACTTTTGGTACACATATTTATTTTATCAATGTTGATCTTCGTAAATTTCATTAAGATGGATAACAAACACCAAAGTTATGGAAGAATCTATTACCCCAGTCTCAGCAGGCAGCAACAACAGTTTGACAGGCACTGGACAAGTTAAGTGCGCTGCTTGCCGCTGAACTGCTTGAAGCGCCAAGTTGGGAGCAGGGAGTCTCGTAGTCGGGCACACTCGACTAGAGCATTCTTACTTGTTCTCAATTATTTTCAACGAAATTTTGAGCAAGCTTAAAATAGACATTCATTAACAAACACGTACCATTTCGAACAATTAACATATGATTTTTAATGTGATGTAGCGCTACACTGAGATAATTTCCTTTGCGAATATTGACACTGCAGAAATTTTTACTTTTAGAAACTTTGATTTTACAAATACTTTGCACGTTTTCTGTTCATAAATTACATGTTTTAAATTGTTCTTAATATTATCGTTAAATATAAGATCAATATAATTGTGTATCAAAGCATAAAAATCAAACTTTTATTTTATTTAGCTATATTTCAAATTTGTTTATTTCAATTTTTAAATATTTGTGCAGAAATTGACACAAAATTTAATTCTGCAGTATTTTCTAATTAAATAGTTGCTATATCGATCGAGGTGGCAATGCATCAACAACAAGTTGGCAGCGCTGTTCTAGAAATTGTTTAGTTTAACAGCATGTTCAAGTGCTTCTTAATAAATATTGATACAAACAGAATGCCCAAAGTCCATAAAAACCAAGTTCTCAAACTAGCTGTGAATTTCTTTAAACACAACAATGCTTTTTTTCGCACCTTAACTTATAAATGCAATTATTGTTTCCATGTGATAAATACTTATAAAACAGGCAAGATAACAAGATCAGCAAAAAACTAGGTTGCGTACATCACAATCAGAAACTTAACAGAGCAAAAATAATATAAATTTGATCAAAATGTGATATGGATAATAACTCAACTGTGCTTAAATGATTGCTAGATAATGCAGATAATGCAGCTATCAGTCACTGTTTTAAGTAGTTAAGCATATTTTATTATAATGCATAGCTGCTCTTAATCAAGTTTATATTTTAAGATCCTTGGGAATCGTTCATAAAATCTTTATATGTGTGCAGGCTATAAAAATACATGCGTTTGAGGCACACCACACGCCTATATTTTAAAATTCGTGACTTTAATCTTTATAAATATATATGTAGTAAGTATAAAGAATGTAGTTCCTTTATATGCACAGTTACGCGTTTCGGTTATTAAAATAAATATATACACAAACGCGTATAATATGATTTGACGCAAAAACAAACATATCATATACTTTCAAATTTGAGGCTTCAGAAAATATATATATGCATACAAAATGAAATCTAGATAACAAATCGTGACCAATAAGATATACAGCTCGTAAATCGGTTAAGTTCTCAAAAGGTTATGGAAGTTGACAATTTATAAAGATTTATTAACTTAAAATTATTTTTCACTTTGACCGACTTTTCAAGTATACGGAAAAAACTCAGATAAAGTTGATCAAAGTCAAACACTCAGTCGGGCAACGCCGGTTCATACCGTTAAGTAAATATATATTGCATATAAAGCACTAGCTCTTATCAAAATTAGTAAAGAACTACGGAAACACTTATTAAACATAAGATTTATTATTGCAAATCTTTGCACATTTCATAATAACAGTCAAAAGCGCAAATAGAAAACTAGCCAAGTGCGTTGTCTTCTTAAAAGGAACTAAGTACATAAATATATACATTTATAAATATGCATTATTATCAAATATAAAGCTAATAGCCTATTGTAATGTGTGCGTTGATCTGGCTGACCAGCATACCAAAGGCAAATGGTGAATGCGCACAATTTGATAAGGCTAAGACTGTGGCAGGTTGCAGCCCACCTGGGTAACAACTTTGGCAGCCACACTGCTGGCCAGTCGAACACATTCGCTCAAGGAACGTTTTTCCAGCCAGCCATGTAGGAAACCAGCAGCAAAGGAATCACCAGCACCCGTTGCATCCACCAGTTGATCCACGCGTTGAGCACGATAATCCTCGAAACGTATGTCACCAGGTGGCGACAGTTCTGCCACAAAGTTAGTGGCCAGCTGTACGCCATTGGCGCCATTGGTAATCACTATAATCTTGAGATTGCCTGGCTCTAGAAGCTGACTAGCCAGCTGTTCGACACTCTTGCAGCCCGCTGCAGTGGACAGCTCCTCGAATTCCTGACGATTGCCGAATACAAAGAGCGCCTTTTGGGCCAAAAGAAGCAGCATTTCGGATTGCTGCCGCACAATATATGGTGCACTAAGATTCAAGGCCAGATAACGACGTTGTCGCACCAAATCCAAAATATAAGTACACACCTCAGCACGTTGTGGCAGAAAGAAACCTTCGATATAAAGAATTTGCTTGCGTTCAATGGGACGCAAGAAACTCTGACTGACATCTGTGGCAACATCTTTGAGCTGTTCCAGTGAAAAGTGTGCAGATGCGCCAATATTGGCATAGAGTGTTGGATTGTCATTTTGCATAAGGCACACACATTGTCCTGTATGCTCATTCTCAATGGTCTGCAGACGTGCCTCAATGCCGCGTTCTTGCATAATTGAGCGCAGCTGCTCCCCACTTTTGTCAGCTCCAATGGCGCCAAAGAACTGTGCATCTGTGCCCAGATGCTTGAGTATGCGTGCTGTGTTTAAAGCTGAGCCACCCGGGTTACAAAGACAACTGGAGCTAATGAAAGAATTCAAAAACAATTAGCAACTGGCTAACAATGAGCTAGTTTTTTATGTGTTGCACCTACCCATTGGCAGCTTCTGTCACAATGTTGTTTAACTTTTCCAAGTCCATTTCGCCCTTGGAGCCAAGCTTTATATCGTATTTCTGCAGCAACTCGGGCTCCTCCAGCATGACAATGCGATCCAGCAACACATTGCCAAAGCAAACAACTTTGCGTGGCCTACCATAAAAAGTGAGATAAAAAGAAATGTTTGCCAAGTTAGTCACTCCTTGAAAATTTCTTCAAAAGCGCACAATGGTTAAGATATCGATTTTTTTGGGCAAAAAACGCGAAGCCCTTCAAAGCAACTTTTATACGAGAAAACTTGTTAAGTTTCTGTAGCTAAGCAACAGTAACGTTGCAGTCGGAGTTGTAGTATACTCCCTCTTAGTCTGTAGTAAGGCTGTATCAACTCTGTTCCAAGTCTGGTTTAAGTCTGGTCCAAGTCTATTCCAAGTCTGTTCCAAATCTGCTCCAAGTCAGTTCAAAATCTGTTCCCAGTATGTTCCAAGTCTGTTCCAAGTCTGTTTCAAGTATGTTCCAAGTCTGTTCCAAGTCTGTTCCAAGTCTGTTCCAAGTCTGTTTCAAGTCTGTTCCAAATCTGTTCCAAGTCTTTTCCAAATCTATTCCCAGTCTGTTCCAAGTCTGTTTCATGTATGTTCCAAATCTATTCCAAGTCTGTTCCATGTCTGTTCAAAGTCTGTTCCAAGTCTGTTCCCAGTTTATTCCCAGTCTGCTCTCAGTCTGCTCACATTTCGTTCTCAGCCTATTTTAAGTATGTTCCCTGTCTGTTTCCAGTCTGCTGTCAGTCTCTTGTCAGTCTATTCTCTGTAAATGTCACATTTTAAAGAAGATAACCAGTAATTCCCCTACTAAATTTAATGAATGTTTATAAACAAACAAAATAAAAACTCCCTTTTCCTTTTGGGGGAATCAACTTAAACAAAGAAATCGTCAGTCAGTTAGTCATGCAATTATGGGAAAACCCACACTGTAATTTCGCGCTGTGTATAAACAAACTTTCACAACAACAACAACAAGGGGAAAACTCACGTGTAATAGGAACATTGCGTGCCATCGGCTGTGTTCTCGGCACCAAATAATTTCTCATAGGCGTAATGCAGGTACTCCATTGTATTCAATTTTGATTTATTGTTACAACTGAATTTTCCACCTTTGAAACACGTTTTGACTGTTAGCCGCGCTCTATTTCAAAATTAATGTATAACTTCTATGCGAAATTCTCCTCTATATAACTCGCTCTACGCTTGTGATCCGTCCCTGTTGGCAGTCGGCGTTAAACTGAATGCTCCAGCCGGTTTTACCCGGCGTATTTATCTCGTTTTGATTGGCGATGCCGTTGCGATTCTTCCCATGTTGCGTAGTTAAGTTTTCAAGTTTCTCGGCTTCTTTCTTCTCATTTTACCAGAAAGACAAAGACTTCGTTTTTGTATAGTTGGCAGTCTTAACATTTGTTCTTGTTCGTCATATTTTTGGATTATTGGTTTTTGTTTTGGTTGACTTCTTTGACTTTGACTGTGTCCGTTTTTCTTGTTACATCACAGAGCTTTTTATTGCTGTTTGTTTTGATTTTGAAACAATGCCACCCTGTGCAGCTTTTAAAGTTCAAATCCATATGTTAAGAATTCGTTTAATAGCTCAATTATTTATATAATTGTGAATGTTAGGAATAAAATGGCCAAGCGTATAGAAAATGCTGCTGCCAATTGCTTTAGTTTCCGACACTGGCTTTCCAATAAGCACAGCTGTTGGACGCGTTTGTTTACTTGGAAGGGGAGCAAGAAGAAGCAAAAGCTTTTATCCAAATGCCGGCATAACGAAGCTTTTTTCATTGGAATAAGCTTTCGTGAGCAAATGGCGTTGCCAGCTTGCGCAAACTTAAATAGCCGTTAGAAAAGCTGTTTAGTTCAAAAGTTCTTTACGATGAATATGAATTGTATTTGAAATGAAAATTGTTTTAAGTTTAAATATAACGTTTCTCGCTTTATTCAAAATAAATAAATTCAAATTTAATTAAAATTCAATTTAATCAAACTAATTCATATCTTTCATTAATATGAAAAATGTACATCTCTGGATAATTTTTGAACCTTGCAAAAGATATTCAAGATCTAGGTGTCCTAAGCTTGCATATTGCAGGCCAAGAATAATAATAACAATATTACGTTCCTATGTGATTTTTAGTTTAAATTTTTAAATTTGTTGTGTTCCTCACACTATCTGTGAAAGAATTGAAATTCTTCAAGTTTTATTTCAAAACCTCCTTGATTCTTTCTTTCTTTTTTAAAGTCTACTTGATTAAACATTTACTTTTTTAATTTATCTACAGATTTCAGAACTTAAAAAAACAAATTGCTCTCATTCCATAAATTTAAAGTGAATGCATGGGGAACCACTGCGTCGATTAAAAAACCACGCAAAAAAAGATACTATATTAAATTTCAAAGTGCATTTGACTGCTTTAAAAGACTGCTCTTAAGTTAATGATTATTTATTAACATGTTTTATGCAGAAAAATTCCAAAACTGTGTGTTTTTATCTATACACGCATTCTTCTCACGTCGATCTCAAACTGAGCGACATTGGGGCTTTTCTGCTGTTCTGCTGGGAATTCCCCCATCGCTCATTTGGAACGTTGCATATCTTGCAGTCTTATAATTATGCTCTTTACTCTTAGTTTTCCACTCTTTTTCTCTTTTTACTGCCATACAAAAGCTGTGCACGTGAGGCCAAACGCGACGACGCTCTCAACGCGTCTTACGCAGTATGCAGCATGTAATACAAACCGAACTTTGGACCGGCTTTCAATATCGGAATGTATCTTATACGAGTGCCAATACCCATACCCATATATGTATGTATCTATAGGTATGCGTACTTGTGCATGTTTCGGGGGAATTCTAAAACAGGTTTTGTCGTCATGCACACTGCCTGCTCGATTTGAATTTGATATTTTGACTCATGCTGTCCATATATTGCCCATATATTTAGTAAGCCCTCGCACCATGACTCAGCACTTGTGCATTGTGCATCTGTTCAGCCAGAAGCCACATCAAAGTGCAACAGTAACCAGCCACGCGGTGGTCACTTCGCTTTTGTGGCAAGAATTGTCAACATTTGAGCCGCTTTTGTTATTGTTATTATTATCGGAATTATGTGTGCATTTTTCGACCTCAATTATACCAAGCGCTCATATCATGCGGTGGGGGCATGTCGACTAGAGACAGCTAGTTTTACACTTGAAGAGGGTAATATTATTTAGTCACGGGATCTGAAATGCTTAGAGGAAGTCGCCAAATATAAGGTATAGCCCTAAGACTTCCCTTGCAAGTTTTTCAGTTGTATAGCCAAAGGACAAATTTGTTGTTGTTTGTTATTAAAGATATAAGATTTATATAGCCAAAGTTGCCCCCTTTTAACTGAAAACGAGTACTCGTAAATATTCATCGTAGTAAACCAGTTCATTGGCCAATATCAAGTTAAATTTGGCGCGTAAATGTTACCAGATAGTATGTAATACTTGTATTTCATTTCTTATTGAAATCACATATATCACATGATATTTTATGTGAACGCAAACATAATTTTTGCAAGCCATGTTTAACACTTGTTGTTGTTGCTTATGCGCAGCATGTTAACAATATTTATATTTAGTTTTCAGATAGGTCAGTGTTATTACACTATATCTTGCTACAGATGTTAGCCAGAGTTGATTTGCTTTAAGCTGCTTAAACTGCGCTTTTCAAAACGCCAACTAAACAGTTTTTAAGAAGTTCATTGATGTCATATTTGTTTGCCAATTGTATATGCATAAAATTCATATTACAAACTTTAACAAGAAGTTCATTAAACTTATGATCATTTGTTCTGATTGATGTGAAGTTTTTATGCTTTTAGCTGTGGGAACGCTTTTAAATTAGATTTATTTTTTGTCAGCTTTTTTTTGTTAGCTGAAGGTTGACTGTACTTGATAACAGATGAGTGTTGTGTGAGTAACCAACTATTCAATCAATCAACAGCACTTCAACCCCAAAAAAAACCACAATTATCTGCAGTGCATTCAACTCTATTTACATATGTACTAAAAGTACATAAATTGTATACAATTCTTTTGTTTTTATGTACCATACATACGTGCTGTTTTGCAGGTGGCTATTTTTAACACTTGTTATTCTCTACATAAGCACAACACTGTGCACCCTTCGTCAACACAAAAAATATGCTTGTCGAATCACAAAAAATACAAAAAATATTACAAAAGCAACACACAACCAAATGACAAAATATTTCATTAAAAAAAAATGCAATTACGATCTGAAAATATACGCGTCACTTTTTGCGCGGTAGTTGAACCGACTTCCACTGAAATGGCGTATTTGGTAACTTTAAACAGCAGACTTCACAACATGTTTTTCAAATTGATTAAATGCTGCAGACAATGGCAATTTAAATATGCATCTGATTGGCAGTTTGACTAAAAGAATAGTTCCTGGTTAAAGTGAATCAAACAGAGGTTCTTAGCCTTGATGAAAGCCAGTTATAAACGGATTGAAACTAAGTCTCACCTTTAAGCTGGGTTCGTGAACTAGATGTTTCCAAAGCAGTTTACGTTTCTTTCACAAAAACTTATTCAGTTTTCATTTTAGCTTAATTTGTAACTATTCTCTTTTTGTACAAATTTTACTGAGGTACAAGATGTACACATTAAATCTTGAATCTTGTTTAATGCTGAAAATTTCGTTAGACATTAGGTTCTTCTATGTTTAAATCCTGAACCCATTTAAAATATTTATTCTGAAAATCGCACAGCCAACTGTGTTCGAATTGATGTGTTCTTCAACTAGCGTAATTTCAGCATTACTTGTTTATTTCATAAATTTTTTGGACATACAAATTTTGTTGGAAATTCAATTTAAGAAAGTTTAACCATTTTGAACATCTAATAAAATTTTCATTTCGGTTAAGTTGATCGTTTTTACAACTGGTTTGGTTCAAGAGTTGTTTTACAATATGTTAAAAAAAAGTTCCGGGGTCTGAACTAATTTGCAGCAATTATTCCTGCTAAATCATACGAATCATTATGAAGTCAAGGTGATTTCAAAGCATCTTTTGCTGATAATTTTGCCTTGGCAACGTTCCAAATCTCATACCCCCTGGCTGGGCAACATTTTCATTCACTAAATTTCAAGCGAAATACAATAATAAACGTATTATATACTATGCATATACATATGTATGTATTTTATTTTGGATGTTTGTCGCGCGCTCATTAATTAAACATCAGTGAGAGACAACAAGTATACGCAACGTTTGCTGGCTGATTTCTTTGACGTCAGGCTATTGTCATGAGTGATCGCTTAGTAACAGACATGGAAGTGGCGCATACAAAATACATATGATATATGTTTTGACTCACTTTTGCACGACCTGTTGACCATTTGGCCCATAGCCAAGTGCATGACCAAGAGCGTGATAGACAATGCTCTACGCCGAAATTCGTTGAGTTCGCATGAAAAGCAAGTAACCAAAATTAAAGAAACATAAAAAAGGCCATTAAGTCATATAAATTGGCTTTATTTTGGCAGCTAAGATAAACGCAATGTTCAAAATTTGCACGAAAATCTGTGACAAAATTAATTTTGAAGGAAATTTGGTGGTTATTATTTTTTCACCGGAAAACGGGCTGATAATGTTGTTAGTCTTAAGAAAACATATTGATGGGTTGCTTAAGAAAGAGGTTTGACGATTGCTTAGCGATAGATTGATGATGCCATTTTAACATAAATGTATTCTATGGTTCACTCGTTTAGAAAAAAACAAAATAAATAATTTCTAATCTGCATGCGGCACGCTTTTCCATGTCACTTTTTTTTCCAATTATAGATAAGGGCACGATTAAAAAACGACTTTGAATGATTAAGCTTTTCCATATTCTCAGGCGAAACTCATTTCCATACTCCAGAAAATGTACAAAAGTGATCCAGTTTTTATTGATAGAAGATAAGAAAGAGACAGAAAAGCAACACTGATCCATAAACTTTACAAAACTAGGTCAAAACTTAAATAATCGCATTCTGAAAGTATCTTCTTATCTTCCGCGATAAAAGAAATGTGTGCATGGTCAGTGGAAAACAAAAGAAACCCAAAAGTTCAAAACGGATGAAAATAATAAAAAACCGCAAAGATAACTAATTGTCCAAATTAAAGGAAATCTTTAGACTCCAAAAAAGGTATAAAAATGCGCAGAGCGCATCAGAAAAGTAAAAATAATGCTGAAGCTTCATAATTTGGAGCGAGTGAGAGCGGAGGCGTTAGGCCAAAATTACTTGGAAAAAAGCACACATACAACTAAACATAAACATAATCAGGGAGAGGCAGTTGGCTTGGTTTTTACGCCGGCTGTCTGAGGCCTCTGCGATTGTGTGTGCGTGCGTGAGCAGGCCCCCCAAAAGCTCACTACGCAGAGAGCGCAAGAGCCAAAGAGCGCGATAGCAAGAGAGAGAGAGCAAGCGCGCGCAAATGCTGAATGCGCTCTTCTGATGAAATTCACAGCTTTAGAGAGAGCAGCTATAAAAGCGGCCGCTCGCCAGTTTGTGGCATTCATTGTGAAATTGCAAATCAAAATTGAAACAAGCCAAGAGCGATACGTTCGAAACGGATCGCAATACAAAAAAAAAGCGCGCAGCGTAAAACGTGAAAAGAATTTCATAATCAAAAGTTAATAGAGCGCAAATTGCCGAACATTTCAAACGGACAAAAAAAAAGCAGTGCTAACACACAACAACAACCACAACAAAAAGTGCCAAAAATAAAAAACACTTTGCCACACAAATCAAAAGTGCAAACAGACGCTATAAAAATAGCTCCAAATCAAGTGACAAGCTCCGAAATTAACAATAAATCCAAAATGGTCGTTGAGGAATCAGTCAACATGCAACACTATCACAATCAAAATCTGGACCTGGCCGAATGTGCCATGCCCATTGGCCGTACCGTTAAGACGGCTCTACTACGTGCCCAATCAGAATCTCGTGTCATCGTGGGACTCTCTGCCGCCATCAATGTGCTCTCCAAGACACCGGAGGGTTCACTCTTCTGCCTCATGGCCGTACCCAAAGCTGGAGATTCGGCCACACATATGCATGAGGTGCTGCTGGAGGCATTCTGCTATGAGAATGATATCTATGTTATCAAAGTGGATGATGCTACCAAGCTGAGTCGCATTTTGGGACAGGAGAGCATCGAATCTTGCTGCCTGGTGCAAAAGAGCTGGATTGGTGAACTGAATGAGGAGCAGCTGAACAAGGCTGAGAATCAACTAGTCGATTACTGCGAGGCACACTGGGATGCACCCCAACATCCCATTGTCCAGCTGCCAATCGTGTAAAGAGATGAGCTGAATTGAAAAACTGAACAGCCCGTCACAGTGGGGCAAAACATGGTTTAAACTGAAATCAAAGAAGTAACAAACAACCAGTTAGGGTTAATGTACACCTATACGTTTGGAGAGTTCTGAGGAAACCGACGTTGGGAAATACACACATAAAAACCCCCAATTTACCTATACATACATATATAACAAACAATATACAAAAGCAAATATGTATAAGTGTATATAGAAGGAGCAGCGAAAGCAGAGTAGCTGAAACGATGGCCAATTATCATACGTTAGATGGAGACAGAGGGAAAGAGAGAGAGAGAGAAAGGTGATGACCTTCGTTGGAGCAGCGCAGCAGCCGAGAATGCAGTGCAACTTGCAACTGCAACAACAACAACAGAACAACAGCTGCGGAAGTACACTCACACTTACACACACAGCAACAATCAACACACTCTCTCTCTCTTTTTGATCTGGCAGTAATTTCGCCAGAAACACACACCAACACACACACACACACACACATCAACACCAACACACACACGCATAAAAATGAGCGCGTGACAACTGCTGGTTTTTCATATATTTTTTTTCATTATATTGATAATGGCGAGATTATGTTGAACAGATTTACGCAATAAATTGTAATTGTTATTCATACAGATTTAAAAAGAAAACAAAAAATTTAAAAAAAAAATTGTAATTTGCATATTTAAATTAAAGTCTTGTTATGTTAGCTTTTCATATTTATAACCGGCAACAAAAAACAAAAAAAAAAAAAAATATGTTAATTTTAAGCACTAAAATTAAAGAAAAGAATTTTACGAAACAAAAAAAAAATGATGTAATAAATCACTGAAAATCAAAATCTTTACGTTTTCTTATTTACAAAATTTCAGCAGCTTTTTTTACAGGAAAGTCCCTTGACGAATTCGCGCTTTTGACGTCAAATATTACAAATCTCTTAAGCCTGGCTATAAGAAACATATATAGATATCAACAAGCTATTACGCACTTTATCTTTGGTATTCCCCAAATGTATCGACAATCAAATCACGTTCTTATCAACAATATAGCACTTACTTTGGCAAACTGATAGAACAACAGTGAACAGACGCCCCATAAAAAAGCGAAAAACTTTGTTATATGCCAATTAAACAAACAACCATATAACCAGAGAGATGTTAATATACTCAATCAGATATCGTATAATTGGCATATGTAAATATATATTCTAGAAATTGTTACAGCAGTTGCTTAATAGTAGTCAATTTATAGGTCAGTTAGCTAATCATTAACGGAAGTAGTTATTCAAAAATCGAGAGAGGTCAGTTTTACATGATAAACTTTATTTCGAAAGAAATTCAATTTCCAGTTTGTGCTATAATTTCATAAATTTTTGCTGATTTATATTACTTATTCGGAAGCTGCCAAGGCGTTTTGATACACATATTTCAAGCTAACTGGCAATTATTTTGAATTGTGCTTCATATAATCTTAATAAACTTTAGACTAGTCGCTTATTGGCCATAATTGTAGATTTGTTTAGTGCAATTTGGTAACATATATATAGGTAGGTCTTATCTAATCAAATTTAGTTTATATAATAGTTTGACTTTCATATAAGTTTAACATTTAATAGATGTGGCCTTTTAGCCGTATATGCAGTACTATAAAATAAAGATATTGGCTTAGAGGCTATTCAAGAAATATATAACAAAGAACTTGATACAATTTCTGTTTCTCATAAATTATCTTAACTTTTTCACAAAGGTAACAACCTTTAAAAGACTTAAAGATCGGAGAAATAGGTGTGACTTAAACTTAAAATATTAAAGTGAAGAGTTTCAAGAAAAAGACAAAATTTTATTTGATACAAATTTATCCAAAATATTGGAAAAACCGGTTAAGAAAATCTTAGACAATCTTCAGACACATTGCACGCATTTACATAAGCTAGAACTAACAGATGCTCGGGTTTAACAATTTGTATATTGATTAATAATAATGTAATTTTATAATTAAATATTAAACTTTAATTAGTGCCATACGCTAATCGGCTTAATTAGTATGTTAAATACAACATTGACAGTTTTCCATAAAGCGTTATTTGAACACTTGCGAAACTGTCAGCTGAACTGTTTTGTATTATAGTTTGTATTACCAATATTCATAAGCCCGGTTCAATCACATAAAGCGTACTTTACACCTTGTTATAAAAACAAGGCAATAGCCTTTAGCGTTAATTCCAAAGAGCGCACAAATTTCGTGCAATTTTCGACTTTGGATTTTTGTGTGATTTCTGATTTTGACCAAGTCATGAGACGTAATGAGTAATTTGCATGTGCTCGTTGACTGAGCAGCTGAAATTTGGCATAGTTTTGAGAGGGGGAAACCTTTTTATTTTTATCATATTTAAAACAAAAACAAAAAGCAGCAAAGATATGAGGGCATGGCCTATGCAAATGTGCTGTGTGAAATTAACGGGTAGTTCACATTTGCTCAATAGTGTGCAGTATTTGCACAAAAGCGGGAAGCGTTGAGCGTGACTTGCGAATCTCAGATTATAACTAGAGAGGGGTTAAGCTAACTGTTGGTGATAAGAAGGGGGGCAGCAGCTTTTCAAGGCGGACGACCCCACCGAAAGACGAAGCAATACAAAGTGCAAACGTTTAACGACAATGGTGATGTCGTTGAAGGTAATGATTCATATCAATAACGCTGCCATTTTGGTGCTAGCCCCAAATTAGCATATTCTCAAGTCGCATACTAAACCCATACATATATACTATAAAACATACGTCAAACGGAATACCCATAAGCCGCAAAAAACACAAATACGTTCCAGTTAAGCGTTGTCAAACTAGTTTGCTTCGTGACAACTTTTTCAATGCTCAGCTGTGCCGGCTAAGTCGCTGCTGCGATTCTATACTCAATACTTAATACCCAATATCCAATACTTAATACTCAGTATCCCATACCCCATATAACCGATACCAGCAGCTGTTCATGTGACTGCCATGAAAGCGTGCTAATTAAAAGGCGTGCTATGAAAAGTCGAGCACAGTTTGTATGACGCTTTATTGCTTTGCCGAGTGTATGTCAATAGCAGCTACCAAATTTCCAGCTAGTCTTATTAGTTTTTATAAAATCCAACAACTACATTAAATTACAAAACAATATAATTTTCTGAAAAATTAATTTTTAGCAGAAACAACCTGACCAATGAAACATAGCGCGTTGAAATTTGAGTTTGGCAAACTTATGTGGGTTTTAACGAGAAAGTGCACTTCTTATAAAGTTTATTTATATTAACTCTTTGTCATGACTTTTTTACTGAGAAATGAAGTACCACAGAACAACAGTTTTGAAGCTAGAGCAACCAAACTTGGTATACTTGTTGGTATAAACCATAGGCAGACAAAGTGTTAAGATCTCCCCCCCACACCCACCCCTTCCTTGACAAACGGCAAAAAAACTATATCTGCCACATATAGGCTAAATTTTCAAAAAAAATAATTTACAAAAATTCTAAGCACAAATAAGAAAAATACCAAAATATATAAATATAGAAAAATCACGACTAATTTAACATTCCATATAGAAATCGGTGAAGTCCCCCTGATTTTACTCCCCTCAGACCATACTACAACAGTATAAAGAAGTCTGAAGGGGAAGTAGGGGGAGAAAATCAATTTTATTAAATATTAATAGCGCCATCGATTGTTTTCAGGCTCTATTGTTTGTCTACTGTTTGTTTTGATTTTGATATTCATTTAGCAGCTATCAAACTTGTTTATTTTTACATGTAAATGCAAAATATTATTATTATTTTATTTTGCGTAATCGGCTTAAAAAAACATAAGCTTCGCTAGAACTATAATTGTTTTTGGTCTTCTTGTTATTGTCATTTATAGCCATAATAATATAATATAGACATATGTAAATTAAAAAATAGTTGCTTATCAATGCCATAGAATTCGCTTAAGCACGGATTATGCCGTTGTATTATCACTGGGAATTTCTCTGAAATAATATAAATGTTGTTTTTGTTTTGTTAAAGCACATTGCGTTGCAAATCCAGAAGACTGCGATTTCCAAGGCACGCGATAACAAAGCGTGCTGAGTTATTCACTCTCATTCGAGTGGGATTCACCGAGCGAGATTCGAACGAAACGAGTACCCGACATCATAAAAGGCTTTCTCACATGCATATTTAAATGGGTTTTTACTCCGAATTTCAATTATGAATGAGTCAAATTTGAGCGCATATTTATAAGTTGCTTAAGAAATGTAATAAATAAACTAAGTACATATTTGAAAAGCATATCTATATTTAGCTTTATTTGTATCTAGAATTTGTGCTTCCACCCCTTTCTTAAAGCTTTAGTTTGTTATTCAGTTCAATCAAAATATCAAGCAAAATAAATAACAAAAAATAAATAAAAATATATATGTATATATATTGATAATTGCCAAAATTTCCACGCATTTATCATATGTACCATTTATTTGGCTGGCACGCATTTAGTTTTGTTTACGATTATTATTTAGTTAATTGTATTTAATTGTATTTTTGCTCTGAACCGTTGAACTTTTCCACTGATCAATCAATTGATTAGAGTATCAATATCAATATCAAAGCTGCGCAGTAGACACGAGACTGAGACTATTTCTATTGACAGAATCACGCGAGTGGAAATTGTTATGAATGAAAGTTGTTACAGCTTAAAACTGGTTTTGAATAAAGCAAAACACACAGCAAATGTCTAATTGAATTATTAATTACAAAGGGCAGGTATATAATATATAGAAAATTGACTCTAGGCAAGCAACTAGCTTGGGAAAATACCAAACAACAAACATGCAAACAAACAAATAATTTAATTAAGCTTTAGTGTTTTTATTATTTCCAAAAAGTTTGATTAATTGCCAAGACTTAAACTTAATTGTATATTTTTTAATAAATGTTTGTCGGCCTTAATCTGTGCTTATATTTCACAAAAAAATAAGCATGTTTAACCGTGAATTGCAGAAATCCTATGCAAAGTGCTGATAAGCTTTATTTGTCTAAATAGCTTGCGGTTGAATTACTTTAAATTAAAAAAAAAAAAATTAAAATTAACAAGAGTAAGAAAACAACCGACTGTTAATTTTGTATTATTTATAATTAATTCTGTAACACATTAAAATTATTTTAACGTACTTAGTAAATCAAATTAGTTTGCTTTCAATTAATTTAATTTTCAAAGTGGCATCCGAAATTTTGTGAATTTTGCAATCAGCGCATTCCTGCATTAAATCGATATTATACACATGTGAAAACTTTCCAAATATGTATTTCCATATTTTATAAATTCTATTTAATTCATTTTATAATAAAAAAAAATAAACAAAATGTATAGCAAATTGTAAGAATGTTTGGAATGCGCTAAGTAAACAATAGCAAATCCACAATTCTGTAGAAAAAAAAAAAAAAACATTTAAACAAAGCACTTTTCATAATGTATACATAAGCAATTGATATATGTCTGGATTATATGTATACAAACAAGCTGACCCGCATTTAATGAGTTAATCACACAAAGTAGTTCAAATAGTTGCATGAACATTTTTCACACATTTTTCCACATTTCTCACAATATCACAATCTCATATGATATGTGCACCAGTTAAAACCAAAACCCTAACAAATTGCGCATCGCGCATTTTTCTATGTAAACTGATAAAGATAATTTTTTGTAGTAAACCTGCCAATGATAAAACTAAATAAGAAAACTTTTTCCCTATGTGTTATTTGCGTACAATTTTTTAAAACGCAATTGCACCTGTAAAACGCAATGTTGTAGCCTTTTATTGAAACAAACAAAGACTGCATAAATTAACACAACACAGTTTTTTTATTGTGTGTGTGTGGGTGTGTGTATGTGTGTATTAATAATAATCGATGTCTCGTTCGTGCTCTAATATTGAATTTATATGTTTTATTGCCATCATCGATTATACCCTGTATACCATTCCAAATTGTGCTGAACAGGGTATAATAGCGTGTGAGTTTATATGTGTAGCTGTAATTATTATCATCAACCCTACAAATGTTTTGACAACTTTCTTTTTAGGAAAGTTTGTTCAATACTTTGAAAGAGAGTTGAATTACAGTTTAACGAATTCACAAAAATATATATAAACAAAGAAGAAGCCTTCTTAACTTTCAATGCGATAACTTGGCATTAGCAAACAATTCAATTAACAAGAAAAAAAGATTTCTTTAAGTTTTAAAAAGCATTTCTATTTCTTAGAAATATCGATAAAATGAGCTACTTTCTGCCGAATGGAAAATAAGAAAGCGATAACAACTAGATAAGTCGAAATGCAAATCAAACAACGTTGAAGTTGAAAATGAGGTACGACCAAAGAACTTATAAATAATAAGAGGCAAAACCCTGTGCAACAAAAGGCAACCACAAAAATTAAAGCATGCAATAAATCAGCAAGCTCTAACAACTTATTTTTAAAGTTACTCACATAATCTTAGTACAGGGTATCTGCTAGTCGAAATCACTCAAATAAAGTCTATTTACATTGCTTGGGGGCGCTGTGAACTCAGCCCGGCGCCAGTTAACATGACCATGTTGAATTTCACAAGAACCCAGACAGAGAGAACCACCCGATGCTATCATGATAAAGCATCGTTATCTCTGATCATATAAGGCCAATGCTTTTTTAATAGCGCGTGCCAGCTGACTGTGAAATAAACTTTGAGTTTTTTGTTGAGTTTGCTGATAAGCGCACATTTCAAATGTATACAAAATGTGTGTGCAGATCGCAAGCGAGAGAGAGAGAGAAGGTCTGAAGGTCTGTCGGGCTGGCGTCGCTGTCAGTGGGGCGGCACCTGTATGGGACGCGACGCGTCGCGACATGTTTGAGCACGTTTAGCACGAGCAGTGAACAACTGTAAAAAAGCACAGTTAAGTTTGAATTTTTATTGATCGCGCGGCATTTATAATAAATGTGCATATCAAATTCCTGAACAATCAGGCAGGATTGTGTGCACATGTCGCCGTTGTTTCTGTTGTTTGCTTACGCAAATCGTTGCGCATACGCAGCGTGTTGCCGTTTACCGTTATGCAAGTTGAACCACCCAGCGCCCAACCACCCAAGCACCCCCACATAATGCACCACACACAGCCAGCAACCAATTGCGTCAATGTCATAAAACTTTCTCACGTAAGTCAAATCAGTTGTTTTGGGTTTTTATTTTTTTTGTTTTTCTTATCTTCAGCTCATCCCAATAATTAAGTGCAGCTTGGAGTTTGGAGAGTTCATGTTCTTAACGGTTATTAATACGACTTTAAGGCGGTATTTAAAAATTGCATTTTAACGATTATGTCACGTTAAGTGCTTGTTTAATGAAGTTATACAGATTCTGTTTTGGTTTAATGAACCAGGCCGGGAAAAATTCAAAATGTATTTTGTTTTTATCATATACGGGTAGTATATAATACTTTTATTTGTGCATATTATTCATATGTAGTGTGTGAGTACTTTGGTATTTCCATGCAGTAAATATATTACCCCGAAAATCAATAAACAACTGGAGAATTCACCTACTTATTTCCATGGAACACATTTTTCTCTACTGGGGAAGCACACAACACCCACAACACACACGCTTTTCAAATTTGTGTTGCCTTGCATTTCATATATGTATTTTTAAGTACATACATACATACATATTTATTGTGTTTATTCATACATAACTATGGCGTAGCATAAACGTCATATCCACATTCATTACGATAGCAACATCCATGACGTCAAACAATTATATCAGAACCACTTTAACTCTGCGTATGTTCCATACATTAATACGTATGTATGTATATGTGTATATAATGTGGGCAAGCATAAGTATAATGCGGTTGAGTTTATCTCAAATTGGCCTGCTTGTGTTTCATAATTCTCTGGAATATGAGAATGTATGAATCTAGACTCTAGAGTAATTGCTCTTTGCGCAGATTAACTATGAATAGCTTGTGTAAAAAGATTTTCAAGCTTAAGTAATAATATATGTACTATTAATTTTAAATAACTATTAACAATATAAGTATATATATTCATATTCATACATACTCTTAATCAGCATCAACAGCTGCAAGAATATACAGATAGATGTATAGTTAGATAGAACTGGGTCACTCCATAAAGCTAGCTGTCATTTATTTCAGACAAAACTATGTAATTTTAAAAATAACTAAATATATATTGTCAGGCCTGTTTCAGATTCCACTTTCGGCAATATTTTGGCCAAATTTCCCTAAGGGCTCAAAATTTCCCTAAGTTCTCAAAATTCTCCATTTGTTCTCATTAACTGAATTGAACTATATACTGATAACAAGCTAAGTCAATTCAATTATAGATGAAAGTGAATTTAATCCTCAAAATCTTACCGAATGTGACAATAAGATCATAAAAGGAAAAATCACTTTCGAAAATCTTACCGAAAGGGAAAACAGAAACAGACCTCTTTATGTTTTACTCAAGTATTATGTTTATAAAAAAAGTGTTTATATAGAAAATTACAGCTTTCAAGTTATTGAAGAAATTTATTTAAAATTTCAAAAGTGCAGTAAAATTTGAACAATATTCTAAAAAAATAAAAGTAGATATATTTTTAAATACAAATACATTCAAACAAACATATCATGAGTACTTAGTTATACCATATTTATAAGCAAATAAACCTTGTCATTAATTATGATTAGCTATTCAAAAAGTGGCATAATGTCATAATCAAATACATATGCACAAAAATATTAACACATCGGTTTTAGTATGCAAAACTAAAAGAGCAACTGTACCTTTATTAGCAACATTAGTCAAGCTTATCAGAAACGTGATAATAAGCATGTGACAATCACGTTTTTGGTTGAATAATTTAGATGTAAAATATTGGTCGCATGGCAACAAATAAGTATGATTGACCTATTTAATTAATACTTATGAGAATTATTAGCTGCCATTAAATATAATCATTCTTATTATATAATCAGTGCTTTTAGAATAAAAACTTTCGGTCAAGTCTCAATATCATTGCACTTGGCTATGACAAATTTTGTAAGCGTCTTTGTTTTGATAACAGTTTTTAGCTTCTGGGAATAAGAATAGCCAAAACCAAATCGATGTTTATTTTTATAAGCCATTAAGTTATAAATAGCAATAAATATGAGTGTATTCTTGTAAATAACAAACAATTTTTACTTGTAAATGTCATAATAATAAAATGCATTCGTCGAAAGTTGAGACATACAAAGCTGATTTATATATAGTAGTCTTTATCTTATCGGTTGTGTTTGGTTTGGTTTTTTGTTAATGTCTCATGCGCAAGTTCAAGCATGCTAAAAACAGTCTCAAGGTGGCAAAAAAAAAAATATATATATATATATGTATGAAGACCCACTTTCTCAATTATGTAGATAACCTTATCTCAAGAGCCCCTAGGGTTAGCAACCCAAGTCAAGTCTGTTGAGTGATCGCCAGTTGCTTAAATCAAAAATCAAATAAAGGACAAATGTATCATTTTCTTGATATTAATGCGGATTTCTGGGAATGTCCACAAAAATAGCTTTTGAAGTACAAAAATAGCTTGCCGCAATGTTATAATTAGCTAAATGTAAGGTAAACAAAATTCTGCATAAATAACAAAACAAATAAACGCACAATAACAAATTACGGAACATTTTGTTTCAGCAATGAATACCTTATATAGTACTATAAGTATCTTATCAGAAGACGCAGTTCCAAAGAAAAACGCAAAATACGAATCGAAAGTGCCGTTGTTTGCTTTTCACACCAGGGGAACCACCTGAGCGGCATTTCCTCTCTTTATGGCCATGGCTAAGAATAAGCTAAAATTAAATATTTATTGAGCTTGTGAAATACTTAAAGTGTTTATGATTTGGAAACTAAACGGAACTACAAATAAAATGACAAAATTTAAAGTTATTTGGTTTTGCGATTTAGGTAATTTAGGATATAGCACTCTTTGTTTAAATTTTAGCAATAATATATGGCATTCTATAATATGTTATTATTGCTATTTTTGGAAATAGCTAAATGATCATTTTGGTTGGCAATCAAATACAGTAATTGCTCGCATATTGGAATGTTTCGGTTCCAGAGCAGTTGTTATTAGCATAAAACTCTAATTTTCGAAATTTTCTTTTATCAAATTAATAATGTTATTAAAGATATACCAAATTCAATGATAATAATAAATAAACATGTATATTTTTATGAAATTGATAATTGGATATGAAGTTAGTTTTAGTTAGCTTAATTTTTATACTCTTTTTTAATTTTTTGGAAAAAAAAAAGAAAAAAGAGTATATTGGGCTTGTGAAATGTCCGTCTGTCCGTCCGTCTGTCCGTAGGAACGCAGGTTTTTTCCACAAATTTGAAGCTAGAGCAACCAAACTTAATATACATGTTGGTATATACCATAGGCAAAGTGTCAAGATCGAGTGATCACTGTAAAAATATTTATAATTACACTAAAAATAAAACTAATAGGCATAAGAAATGTAATTCGATTTTAATTCAACAACTGCAATTAAATATAAATTATTCAAATATAACTTAAATACAAGCTAAGTTACATAAAAAGAGTTTATATTTTGCAATAGTTACTTATTTGAGCATCGTAAAAGCCACGAAACCATGTATTGTGCTTTTTCAATATTTGAATAAATATAATAATAAATCGTTGAAGTCATGAAATCAATTCTAAAACTGTCTATATATGTTATAATTCTGGCATTGCTCTATGTGAAAATTGTGCAAGTAATATAAAAATGCGAAATAAATTAAGAAATTTAACTAATAACTGCTCTATTTTCAAGATGAAATCCTTTGTTAAGATGACAAATGCCGTTTGTGAGTCCAAAAACAAATCCTGGGTCACAATCGAGGAATGCCGACTGCGTGCAATTAGTCGCAACAAGACAACTTTTAATATGGAATCAACTATTATTTATCCAGCTTATAATATAGACTTTAGACTACAGGTGCAAAAGAAGGCTAGTGGCTATAAGCCTTGGTTGGCCGACTATATAATTGATGGATGTGCGTTTATGCGAAAACCCAATCATCCTGGTGTTAAACTATTTCTCGATATGTTCAGGAACTATTCAACGATCAATCATACGTGTCCCTATGTAGTGAGTAATATAACTAACAATTAAGTACTTTTATGATATCATTCTATCATAGGGTAAGCAGATGCTTAAGGATTTCTACTATGATCCTAAGAATCTGACGCTGCCTGCTCCAAGTGGTGATTATGCCTTGTTGCTTACATGGATATTTGATAAGAAGCCGCAGTTTACAGTCAACGTTTACTTTACTTTCTATCAGGATAATATATTATTTCAATAATTCAAAATTAATGTATTATTTTGTTACTGATTTGGCAATTAAATAAAGTTATTTTCTCATTACGCTACATTATATCAATTAAATATACATTTTGTATTGAATTGAATTTTGAGTTGAGTTTTATAAATAACTTTATTTTTATTCAGTTATTTGAGCTACGTTAAAGTCATGAAACCAAAACTGTTTGTGCTACTTTTGTTGCTAATTTTGATTAAAAAATGCAAGGTATATTTATATATCAAATATATATACATAATATAGCTAATGTTTGTTATCAGATGGCAACCTTTTGTAAATTGACGAATGCAGTTTGTGAATCCCGAAATAAATCTTGGGTTATTATCGATCAATGTCGCCTACGCGCAATTAACCGCAACCTAACGACCTTCAATGTCGAAGTCAACTTTCTATATCCTGCAGCAAATATTGATGTTAAGCTGGAGCTGAAAACTAAGGCTTTTGGCTATAAGCCCGGGCTTTTTGACTATACAATTAATGCCTGCGTTTTTATGCGCAACCAGCGGCATCCGGTTTTTAAGTTGTTTTGGAAAATTATGAAAGACTTTTCAACTGTGAATCATACGTGTCCTTATGTGGTAAGAGTGGATTACCTGAATACATAGCTTAATCTATTTTAAATATATATTTGTAGGGCAAACAAGTTGTCAAGGATTTCTACTATGATCCCTCAAACCTAACACTGCCCATACCAAGTGGCGATTATATTTTGTTTTTAAGTTGGTTATTTGATAAGAAGCTGCAGTTTATCACAAACGTACACTTTTCCTTTTTCCAGGATACTTTAAATGTTTAAAACTTTTGTGCAAACTATAAGTTAATAAACTTTTATAAACTTTCAGAGCGTACAAATAAAAATGTGTGGATTTATTCAAGCCTTACTAATAATGAACTTTTTTCAGAATTTACTAATTAGCATTAAGTCTGGGCAATATAACAGCTGTTTGTCTGAAGGCCAACTTATCAGACGTTAACCCATTTGCCACAGACAGCAGACATGTTTTATTTTTTTGTAGGGTACTATAACGGAATTGGACACTCTTGCATCAGCCAATTTAGTTTTGGGCCAAGTGCAAATCAATACCATTAGCAATCAAATTGGCATTTGATTAGCCAGAGTGACTCTGCCGACTGTTGATTAAACTGGGCCAACAAATGGCGCAACATTTACAGACGGCTTTCGCTTACGAATCGTTTGTATAGCGTCTTTCAATCTAAATACAATTATTCAAACAAAATTATGAATCATTTGCGTACTTTGCTCTCATTACTAAGTACATGTTCAACATGATGAGGCAGCGACAGGAAATACCCACTTCCTATTAGCTGATAAGATGTTTGTTTGTCTTATCAACTGCTGCTGCTGCATCTGTTTGAAACCTATAACCATATATGGCAATCAGATAGTTAACATCTGTAGCTAAGACATGTTTACTTTAAAATCACACAGGTTTACAAAATCAAAATAAGATTGTTTGTAATTACACATTTGATTAAAGTTTTAGTAAACTTTTATATTTAACATAATTTCATCTATATTTCTAATAGGTCAGACTTCAACGTTAAAAAAAAAATAAAGTCTTAACTGGCTAAGATAAAGATCAAAAACTATATGCCAAAACATAAACTATAGACTCATCAATAAAAAAGTTTCATAAAAATAACCCAAAAGAGACATCTTTTAAAAACAGCGCATTAGCGTACAGATATCACAGCTGCTCATCATTCCAAAATTATGTTAACTAGTGTAATTAGTCATGGACTGACAAGCACGCTTTTGCCGCTGATTACTCATACGCCACGTAATCGTAATTGTAGAACTTGGCTATCGTAATGCCCCAACTAATGGCAGCTAACATACATTTGTATTTCATCAAGCCAATGATAGCTAACGGTTGTTTTTACAGTAACGTAACCTAGGTCAGTTATAAGGTGGCCGCTTGTCTGGTCTACTATATGCTAATTGAGACATTTTGTAGGTGTCGCTCTCGAATCAAGTATTCTAAACGGTGTACAACTTGTGCATATTTGAGTTTCCTGCAACGGAGCACATTTGTGCACTTTTCAAAAATTGTGGGTGTCTTATCGTTATTTCTGGACTGACCTTCGAGCCCTGAAACTTATGAAAAAAAACTTTTTATTATTTAAACAAATTATATACTCGAAAAGCTCTTACATAAGTGAATTCTCTTTTTTATAAGACTTTTTTTCTTTTTTTATATAGCGTATTATTATTATTTGCCGAAAAATTGTTTGTAAATTTTAGATATTCTGGTTTTTGACACAAATGTCATTATAATTGACATCCCTTTCTATATGTTTTTTTTAACCATATCTTCAATTAGTTTCGAACCTTGCAACTTATGAGTTAGATTTATCAAAGCTAGTGTCATTTATATCTTATTTTCTCCAGTCTTTATAAATAATTTCCTCTAATAAAGCATTTAGAAGAAGCAAACTTATTTTGTATAGAGAACCTTTTTTCCTTTCCTACACTCCTATACTTATACTCCTTTTCTTATACACGTACTCCTTTACTCACATTCTTATACTTTTAGTCTTATACTGCTACATTTTTAAAGAAGATCTTTCGCTATTATACTATTAGTCTTATACTCCAATAATCCTACTCTTCTACTTCTATGCTTCCACTCCTATTCTTATACTCCGATCCATAAGCTCGTAATCTGATACTCCTATTCTCGTTGTCCAATTCTTACACTCTTATTCTTATACTTCTTTTATTATAATCATACTCTTCTACTTCAATGCTTATACTCCTTTTCTTATACTTCTATTCTTAAGCTCGTATTATCATACTCCTATTCTCTTTATCCAATTCTTATACTTTTATTCTCATACTTTTTTTATTATAATTCTACTCTTCTACTTCTATGCTTCTACTCCTATTCTTATACTTCTATCCATAAGCTCTTCTTATTCTCTTTATCCAATTCTTACACTCCAATTCTTATACTCATTTTATTATAATCCTACTCTCCATTTGAGAAGAGTTTCTAACAACCGGAAGTCTTTAACTAATTGCTTGGAATTATTTATAACAATCGATAGCACTCTTCTTTTTTTTAAGTGTAAAAGTCAAGTGTCGCCTAGCGGATCTTTGGCATTAATTGAATATCAGATTCATCTGCTGGCTGCTCTACTTAGCACTACGCAAATTTAGCATACTATATTATGCGCATTTTTTGATGGATTGATGTATGCGATGGATGCGATGCAAAGTTGCCGTCAAATTGGCGACAATCTCAAATGATTTGCATGAAGAACGTTCTACCTACATATGTATAACTGTTCTTTTGAAAGTACTTCCTTTGTCTCTCTGGAACGTGATAAAAGTAGATTAAAAAACGATCGAATCAAAATCAAAATCAAAATACAAATACTATGAAAATTGATATTGCTTTTTTGCGTTGTTTCTCAACTGAATGCATTTAAAACATACGAGCATATATATTGTATATTCGTGAATCGCTTAATGCTACAGGTGTACGAGTATGAGTGTGAACGTGAATGTGAACGTGAACATGAATGAGTACGAGTATTATTTTTAAGCCTAAGTAATGAATTGGAATTCAAAAATTTTGATGATGAATTGTGCAAAATCTAATTGTGTATGTATGTGTGTTGTGTGTGTTCTAGTATCATCATTGACATGGTATCAGTTTGGGTGCATTTAGATTGGCCAGACGCAGCTGTTCCAAGGCAGTCTCATGTGCCTTAAAGTGCTCACGATTGGCTTGCTCCAGTTGGCTGAGTCCATTAAAACTGGAGCTAGAGCTGGGTGAGATCTCTGCTTTCTCGGCTTTGATGACTTTCAATTGTGCCTGCTGCGGCTGTTGAATATATCTCAACAGAAAAGGATTCTGCGCATGCTCGGCCAGCACATAGCCCTGCAAGTTGGGTTCCACAGCGCTGGGCTGGATTTGATTGGTATGGAAGCGCAGTATGAAGCTATTCTGAACCGCTTGTTGTTGTGCAATCGCTTGGGGCTGAATCTGCGCGGGCTGGGAGGGAGCTGGCAGGAAGAAGGCTGGCTTTTTGTAGCTGCTGCTCTGTTCTGTTAAGGTCTTTATCTGCTGCTCTGCCTGCTGCTCCGTTATGGTCTTGAGCTGCTGCTCTGCCTGCTGCTGTTCCTGCTGCTGTTGCTCCTGCTCCAACTGCAGCCGCTTGGACTCCTGGAATCGCTCGCTTTCAATACGCTCTTTTTCCTGCTGTTGCAGCGCAATGCGCTCCGCTTCAAACAGACGACGCTCCTCTGTTGATCTTTGCTCTTCTCTTATTCGCTCCAGCTCTGCCTGCTTCTGTTCCTGCTCACGCAGCTCCAACTCACGCAGACGCTCAGCAGCTCGTTCCTGCTCCTCGTAGCGTATTCTGTCTTCAATGTCGGCTACCTTATCTTCCGCTGTCAACTTGATCTTGTTCAGATACTGGATTTGCTGTTCATGTGTGACACTCTGGGCTGTGGGCAGGGGTGCGTAGGATGTGGGTATGGAGCTTCTGATGGTTGCCTCGGGCAAAGGAACAGCAATATTTATAGCGGGAACAATGGGCTGTGCCTGTGCTTCACTGGTTTGACGCTGAATAACTTCATTGTACTGCTTCAAGTGTTCCTCACGCGCACGTTTCACTTCAGGTGTCTCCTCCACGGGCTGTGGTGACTGTTGGGGTTCAATGTTTTGGATTGGAATGGACTTAATGAGCTGTGGCTGCTGCTCTGCTTGAATAGGATTGGCTTGAATCTGCTGCAATGCTTCGTTGTAGCGCCTAAGATGTTCCTGGCGTGCACGATACACTTCTTCCGTTTCCTGCACCGGCTTGGCTGTGATTTGTTGAGGTTCTGGCTGTTGCTCGGCTGGCTTTGCTGCGATATACTCTAGAGCCTTGAAGATGGGCTGTGGCTTGGCAATTGTCTGAGTATTTATTAGCACATTCTGAGCCTGACCCGCTTGAGCCAGCTCAGATTGAATCACCTGCCTTCGATCTTCAGACCAGACGCGCAAGTGTTCATCCCGGGCGCGTTGCACCTCCGGACTTAGGCCAGGCACTGCTGCTCTTTTTTGCTCCTGTTCGGTTAAAAAGCTGCTGCGCAGCAAAGGATTCACTTGCTCATTGACATACTGCTCGCTGCGTATGCCATAAAGTGGCTCCGGATAGGTATAGGCTATCAGACGCTCAGCGCCCGTATTGTCCAAATAACGTACATAGCCCTGAGCCAGTTCACTGCGCACCGGAAACTCGCCTCGTGCTGGACTATAGGCTTGTAAAATACTTCTATAGCCAATGTTTTGAGCATGTGCAGCCAGCGCCAACAGGCTGAGCAGCAGCAAACGCATCTTGAATGGATTAGGAGTAGGCTATGTTATGCGACGACTTGTAGGACTTTTGGATGACAAAACTTCGCTACAACTTCGAAGACGTTGACGACTTGCTGAGAAGCAGCTCTCCAGGCAGACTGTTGCCAGTTGTGTCCAGTTGGAGTGTTTTTATAGCTGACGCGGAAAAGAACCGCAAGCCAGGCATTGTCCTTGAGCTGGACCCGTTTTGGCCTGTCAGTTGAGGATGTGCCAATAAATAATTTCTTACCCTAGGTCGGTTTAAAAGGTCTCAGGTCTCAGGTTCGCGTGTCGTTGCAATCTGTCCGGTTATCGCCTCTGCCTGCTGTGACGTTCTGGCTTTTAGCCAACTTCTCGGCCCAAAAACACAGACAGTTAATTGGCCGACCCATCCGCAATCCAAGTGTCAGTTACTGTTGTTGTTTATATCAAGCCCAACATCCTGCCTGCCCAGTAGGTTCTGCCGTTATGCAGCCTGTTCCATTCACTATCAACTGAGTGCTCAAGGTTATATATTTTTAGTTTAGACCCTGTCAATTTATAGCTGCAAGCCCAATGCATAAATTAAGTTCAAGCAAAGGGCTTACTTCCCTTTTTACAAAAGAAGGTCTCAGCTCAATCGAACAACAATTTATTATTATTATTTATATGACTATGGTAATTATTTAAAGTCGACTGACATTTGTCAAAATATCAATTGGCAAAACAAAGATCCTCATTCCTCAGCTCCAAATAAGGAGTTGACTTATTTTTAGTCCACAACTGTATTGTACAGTCGCCGTCTGGACGCGCCTGCGTGACGCTGGGCTGCAGCTGAACAGGGGCGGAGCTGAGAGGGGTTGAGTGGGAACAAGGGTTGGTTAGTGAGTTGGGGGCAAGCACTCAAAACTTAACCGGTTTCAAGCTTATTGCAGCTTTTTTTTTAATAATAAATTCAAGTAAATTTCAGTTGGCGCCGTTATATGGTCAATTCACAGACAGATGTATATATAATATTTTATATATACTATATATATACAAAAGTTGGCGCTGCTGCAGGAATTTTGCAATAAACAATAAACATATGCAAATTAAATTATAATGCATGCACAAAGAATGTGAAAATCAATTGGAAATTGATTTTGTGGTTTTTGTTTTTTTTTTTTTGTACGAGCAAATGTCAGTTTAATCGGATTCCAAGGCGGATTTTTTTGAAAGCAGCTGTTAACCGCAGTTTATCGTATTATATTTATATATATATATATATATATTCGAGTATACATATATCAGTGCATATTTATTGTTCTCTTAAAAATTTATAAGAGGCTCGCTTTAATTTATACACTTTATTACATATATATATATATTGAAATAAAGCAATAGAGGTGTGAATTTCAACACAATAAGTTATATAGAGCGTGAATAATCATGTATACAATACTATAATGTTTATAAGACATTGATGTAGATATGTGTTGATACATTTTGTGTACATTAGAAACGAAGAATAAATAAAGCATTTTTTTAAAATGTATTGTATATATTATATATAATATATATTATATATATTTTATTTCATTTTTGTACTCTGAACTTTTGTTTTATAAAATCAAGTTTTAATTAGTAGTATCTTTATATATATTTCGCTGTCAATATAAATTTTATAACTAAGATTAATGCTGTTAAACAATGGCCTTAATCTCATAAATATACATGGTATTGTCAAAAAAAATGAAAAGATATTTATATATACTCATGAAATCATAAGACAAAAAAAAATATGCGTATATACAAATTGTACTTATTTTAAATCAAGCGATAGAAGAGCATTCATAGTAATCATATACAATTTGAAAATTGAATGAATTGAAATTAAACAAAATTATATTTCTTAGTTTAGCAATAGAATTTAAATTCATAAAAAATTTAGTAAAAACAATTTAAGCTAAAAGTCAGTTGCTTTTCTATACAAATTTTTGCCATTTACTTTTCAATTAGCAAAGGAATCATGTGAATTGGAAAATTGGAGCATGTTTGAATAACTGTATAGATTTGGCTTAGATTGTTTCGATAGCAATGTGGCATTATACACATGATGTAAGATGCCTTGTTAATCCACAGATCAGAAGATAGTCACATGAACTGAAAACAAATCAGTTTCTTGACAGATATGCAGAACTGAGCATAATATTATCACAAGACGAAAGATGAGAAAGGCATGTTCCTTACTCAATCTTAACACTTTTCAGTTGAACACATGACACAAGGCATTGTCATTGTAATGTACTCAATACCTGTATTTAAACACTTATTTCACCTTCTCAGGTAAAAGCAACGTAATACTTTTGCAGCTGAGCCACTTTCTCAGGTTGTTCGCAAAAGATTTCATAACATTCCAATCACATTTCTAGACTTTTAGAAATCTTAACTGTTGCCAAGCGTTTGCTATCTAGTATATATTTAATTTATAAGCATATTTTTGTAGGTTTCTTGAA
This sequence comes from Hirtodrosophila cameraria, assembly GCA_949708635.1. Taxonomy (NCBI): domain Eukaryota; kingdom Metazoa; phylum Arthropoda; class Insecta; order Diptera; family Drosophilidae; genus Hirtodrosophila; species Hirtodrosophila cameraria. Next base: position 8,628,154 of record OX453089.1, read on the forward strand.
CTGACCACAGTCACGCAGACAATGACGCCGACGACGACGTCGACGTTGACTGCGACGTCACATGCGCTGAAGACTCTGAACCCGAAACATATGATGCCAATGGGCGAATAATATATATTTTTGGCCATGTGCGTCAGGAGCACAAATTTATTTAAATTTTTCTGTTGTCCACGAGCGATTGATTGAAATAAAAAATTGGCTGAAAATGGAGGCACGTCTGTTTAATTAGCGCATATATTGAACGGGATAAAAAGCACGTTGTGCTTTATCAGAATATATATATTTTAATCTTATCTTTGATTTAGAAGTACGGTTAGCTGACATGCGGCGTACGCGGCGTATACACAATTGTAATATGTGTGTGCTGAACTAAACGTACGATGTGTGCACTGTACACAGGTGTTAATTACATTTAATTAGTGCACTCAGCAGTTCATTAAGATGTCTGCTGAAAAAAAAAAAACAACAAAATAATGTAAAACATATATATATGTATATCAGTTTTGTCAACATTTGAGAAGCTTTTCCTGTTGTTGTGTGGCTGTCGCTGAACCTTGTAAACCAAACACAATAACAACATGATGCCACACACACCTCCTCATACTAGCACCAAATAATTTATTTATGTAAATAAAATTTCATGCGAATTTCGGCGACAAGGCAAAAAGTTAATGGCCAATAAACGTACTTGAACCGCAGATTTTTCAAAAATTCCAAAATTAATTTCACAGCTCGCATTTTTTACGAGCCACGTTGCTTGCATCACGTGCGAACTTGACCGCAGTTCCGAGTCAGCTCAGCTACTAGCTGATTGCTGCTAACAAAAAACCCAGTACCAGTTCCAGTTCCAGTTTTAGTTCCCAGCCACAGGGCCGACGTCATAGTGCCCGGAATTTTGAGCAATGCAGCTGCGTGCAAATTAATTTAAAAATTGATTAAAAAAAGACACTAGTTGATATTGTTAGACTGGCAGATATCCTGTACATAGCTTTATTTATACCCTCTAGTTCCTAAATAAGTTCAGTATATATTGTACGATCGTTATGAAGTATTCAGGGTACTAAGATAATACCTATTTTTACACTTAACAAAAAAAAGGTTGGACATGTTTGGTTTTTTTGATTCGGAAGAAATCAAAAACATCCAAGAAATATCTTCCTTAATCTTCGAAAATTATTACCTAAAATTTTCGTTTAAATTAAGATAACTTGAGGTCTAAAAATTGTTCAATTATACCCAAGAATCTTATGCATCTGGAAAAAATAAGCAAATCATACCCTGAACATGAAATTATAATTTAATAAAAATTCTAGAACAAAACTAACTAAAATTTAGAAAAAAAATAGTAGAATTAAATCCTAAAAAAAACTATAAATAGAACTTATATTTTTTTAAATACCAAATTATGTTTATCTTGTTCATATAATCTCTAAGATCAATGCAAAAAGTGATTCAGAATATATATATAATTAAATATACCCCATTGACACAGTTTGATGAGTAGAGGGTATTAAAATTGAACCCCCACTCAGCTTAATAAATAATAAAATAAAAAAAAAAGCAACAACAAAACGTAGCTTCAATGAATATTTGTGAATGGTTAAAAAAGTCGCGTCAGCAAAAATGTTTTTCCAAAAAATATTTTGTATATGCGCAAAAAAAAAAAAGCCCAAAACGCAGAAATTGCTAAGCAGCTTATTTAGGATTTTATTTTGAGACTGACACTGGCACTAAATGATAAACTGGGTAAAGCTGCTAATAAATGGGGAGTGGGAAACTTGATCAGCTGCCTTACAAAGCCAAATCAAAATTAATATAAACATGCCACAAGCCTTTCTTTAACTTGAGCTTTTGTATTCGACATTTTTAGCATTGCTTTGATATTTTTAAAAATAAATACTTGTATATATATATAAAAAAAAAACAATGCGAACCCAAGGCCATTTATTTTCATGCACAAAATATTCTTTTTATAAACCTTTGTGTTTTTTTATATTTTTTTTGTTTTTGAACTGAGACCTGCCGCCATGGTAGCATTTACGTCATTTGGTCAAAATTATTTGAAATATTGTCGAAGAAAACTCGTTTTGAGACCAACTGGGGAAGTTCCCAGCGACAACATTGAAAAACGCTCCAATTGCTGACATCTAATTGCTCAGTGTAGCTTGTGATTTTGTTGGCCAAGACGCAGTTCCGTTTCAAATATTCATAATACAAGCAATTACTAAATAAATACATCAATTAGAGCGCCAACGCACAGTGACCTACACGACGCCAAGCACCTGTCAAGTGAGCAGCAATATCTACAACAACTACAACAATCTACAACAGCAAGATCTACAACATCAGCATCAACAACAACTACTTAACATCCACATCAGTATACTTCAATCGCAGACATTCGCAAATTAATTTGCATGCGTAATTAAGGCCATTTGGAAGCTGGCTTTTTGGGCGTTCTATCATTTGTTGTTGTTGTTGTTAGTGTTTGTTGCATTGAATTGAGTTGTCTACTCAACTGTTGCTCCCGCTGCTCCATCAATCAGCTTTAAGCCAAGCTCGACAAATGCGTTCGACCTCAACACAAACACAAACACTTTTTAACAATTTGCCAGCCTAAACACGTTAATAATGACGCGGGGTTCGTCTTTAACAATTTATTAAACATGTTTGTTTTTATTATTCCGTACTATTCTGTTTATTAACTGCACCTGTCGCGCCACCTGTCCAATCTGTCATCTACTCGCACTTAGTTATTTCTGTTTTGTTGGTTAATTTTCGTTTTTGTATTATTTTGGTTTTCATATACCCTGTATCAGAAAGTGAAATAAAGGGGTATTATGTAGCTATGTTATTGTATGTGGGAGAAGCAAACACAGGTTTCTTGAACAAGTAAGAATGTATCTTTAAATTTTGGCTGTGGGAGATTTGTTCGATTTGCGGGGGTGCGGGGGAGGCGGGTGTGTCCGAAATTTGAACTTTATCTGTGTATGCTATACAGGAACCTGTATGGTGTCTCTAGCTCTTATAGTCTCCGAGATCTGTGTGTTCATACGGACGGACGGACAGACAGACAGATGAACAGACGGACATGGCTATATCGACTCGGCTGTAGATGCGGATCAAGAATATGTATAGTTTATATAGTAGGAAATTCCTCCTACTGCCTGTTACATACATTTACAGTACTTAAATACTACCTTTTTCACATTTTTAATGGGAACAGGGAGTAAAAACTGATTTTAATTAAGTTCAACAAAATGTTAGCATTTATTTGAACATTTTTGCCACGTCCTTTATAAATAAATATTTAATGTTTTTTTTCTTAAATAATAAACTAATCTATTGAAAAGTTGTTGGCAAATCAGACGTAAAACCGTTTGTACAGGGTAGCTCTCAGTCCAGCAGCCTCGACTTTAAAAGGCTTGATTGTTTTTCTTATATTGGACACGCGTACCGTCTAATTTAATTGGCTTTAATCATTTTATTGCGACGCAACCCCGCAGTGACACTCAAACTGAGCAGTGGCTGTAAAACTGTAAGAAATTTAAAAATATTTACTTCAATTATGTAGATCGATTTCGTAATTGCTGAGTAAAATTGAAATACCAGCACAATTGGAAGATTTCAGTTGTTATAAAACGCACTCCAAGAGTATTAAAAAAAATTAAAAATTTGATTTTGTTTAAAACATTTATTTTCTGCATTTACATTACCGTTAAATTTAAACAATATTCAATCTTGTTATGGGCAACTACTGCAATACTTAATATTCTATGCTTTTTTCACTTATTTCGAATAATTTGCATTAATTACACACAGTAATTATAATAATTAATAATAATCATCATCATCTTCATCATCGTAATACATCATAATAATAATCAAACTTTTTTCATATTTGTTCATACGGAAATTAAAAACGGAACACATTTAATAGAAATACTCATGCACGCACACACATACTCATATACAACACACACACACACAATTTAATGCTATTTGTAAATGTTGTTTTTTTTTTTTGTTGGTTTGCTTTTCTCTTTTTACAAGTTTCAATTTCTTATGCTTAACTAATATACTTAAAACTATTTAACTTAAACATTGATTTGATTTTTTTTCGTGAAACGTCTTGAGGTTATAAATTCCATTTGTTGTTTTGAAGAAGGGGGGAAGGGAGGATTAAATTTATTGAAATGTACTTTTTTTTTCAAAAATTTTACTAAGATAAAGCAAACTTATCAAACATATTTCAAGACTTTTAAAAGAACTGTTAGCAACCAAACAACAATCGCCACTTGCAGTGTAAATTGGAAAGTACAAAAGATAGAAGCGCAATAATCAGGAATGTTGCCATTTTCCAAATCGTTCAAAAGTTGAAAAGTCTTGTGAAAAACTCGAAAATGAGAACAATCCTAAATATATAGATACATAGGTATATATGTGATAAACGAAATAATCTAATGGAGGGCCTTCTTAGTAACAATACAAGCAGATCCCAGCTCCTAACTAAGTATATGGCTGGACTATTTCGAGAGCGAATAGATTATACACATAGATATGAACATCGAGCATGAATTACAAGGCGGGGGTTTTGCATTTATCAATCTAAATGCAATTGGGCAAATAGCTTTCACATGATGGGATCGGGACCCTGACCCTCCAGATCCGATACCTGGCTCTGATAGTGCAACGCATCCTGGTAGGCCTTCTTTACAGCTTTGCGCTCTGCCGGCTTACGTGATTCGACCAGCTTTTGCTGATCCAGCCGCTTGTCAATGCCCAAAATATCCAGCTTATTGGCGGGCAGCCACTGCCAGGTGCGTTTCACATCGAAGAAGAGCACTAAAAAGACGACATTATCCATGCAATTCTTGCGCAGAGCAAGCACATCCGTTGGCGGCGCTGGCAGTGGCACACCATTATAGACAAAGCCCTTGGGCGTCTTCGGATCGAGTATTAAGGCAGGATACCAGGGATAACCACGACATTTGGCCCAAACCAGCTGCAGTGGCTCCAAAGCAGCCTTGTGATGCCGCACCAGCAGCTCACCACCCGCCTCCTCCAGCTCGTGATGCAGCTTGCTGCGATTATTGTTCATTATGATGCTGTTGTGGCTGCTGGCTGTCGTTGTGCTCCTGCGCATTTTAATATTATTTACAAGCGGCGATTCAGCACGTATTTTACCCGCCTTGCGCATCATGAGTAGCGGCGATGGCGTCGCCGTTGAGCTGGTGGATTCACTGAAATTACTGCGTCGCTTGCCACGACCACGTGCAGCGGCCATGACGCCACCCATGCGCGCCTGCAACAGCGTGGGCGTGCTGCGTGTGACACGCTGTTTGTCCGTTGCATTTGGATCCAGCAAATCGCCGCTTAGGTCATCATCATCGTCGCTATCGGAGCTGGTTTCACTGCTGCTAATGGCCATGTTGCCATTGTTGTTGCCTTGCGTATTGTTCAATGTGGCATGCTGCATATCCATGGCATCCGTGGTGCTATTGTCTTGGGAATCAGCACGCCTGGCGTTTGCTTTAACGCTATCCGAGTCCGCCTCCTCGCTGTGCGCATCGCCATCGCTGGCCTCGTCGCTGTCAAAATCAGAGCAGCTGCCGGACATACTGAAATCGGAGCAGCTGCTGCACGGACTGCTCGACTGGGATTGCGCCTCGTCGCTGTCGCTGCCATCGCGCTGATTGTTTGCGCGGTAGACGCGAAAGCTGTCCGGAATGCGCTCGAAAAGCAAAGGTTCCGCGGGCGCCAATGCTGCCGCTGTCTGTGCACCACTCGCTGCTGCTGCTGCCGCTGCTGCAGCCGCCGCCGCCGCTGCTGCTGCTGCGGGATTGGGCGACTTCTTTGGTGACATTGAAGGCAAACGGCGATAGCGCGCAGGCCGCTTTGGCGACTTGGACAGTCCCAAACCCGCGCTCAGACTCAAGCTCAGCTTGTTGCTTATGGACAGCGGCGTTGAGCTCAGACTGGCCGCAGCTGCCACACCTGCTGTCCCAACAGCTCCTCCTCCTGCTGTGCTGTTGTGCGTCAAACCAAAACTGCTGGCTATTGTGGGCGTGGCAGTGGCAAGCGCTGCACTCGGCGCACTCGATGCAGCTGTCGCCGCTGTTGTGGTTGAACTGCAGCTGGCGCTGGTTGACTGCGTGCTTGATGACTGCGAATTCTGTTGCTCCTCTTTGACAAGCGTCGTTAGCGGCTCCGAGGGTCGCTTCAGCGCCGCCTGCGCCTTACGCGTCAGCAAAATAGCCGTCCTGAAAGGCAAGAAAATAACGTTTAAATGGTATATGTTTTGTAACAGCTGCAATCTGGTTTTAAAACAAAACCGGTTTCAGCCAGGATGACGAAAGAAAAGTTAAACCTGAACCTAAACCGATTTATTTATTCTTAGATAAAGTTTGAACCGTAGTTTTGGAAAACTTCTGTGAGTTGAAAATCGTTGTGGAGCATTTTTTCTGTATATATATATCACGGATCTAAATTTGTCAATTTTAGTTTTCATTTTGTTCCAGCCAAGCTGACCAAATATATTTAATTTATTGCCGAAAGTGAAATGCAGAACAGGTGTAGACAATTTTTAGATATTTTTAATCTTCGGCAGCCAGAAGATTTGAGTTTCTTTCTAGTATTTTTTGTGGATTCCGATATGACAAGTATAATATTATGTAGAAAATAAACTAATATCAAAAATAACAAAAAAAAAACCACAGAATTCGTTTAAGAATCTTGGTACTTTACCGACGTGGTAAGTTACCCGACTTGGTTAAGCACCACTCATTTTTCGAAATGTGCTTTACAATAATGCTAATTAAATCTTAATTTATAAGAAGACTGTACAAATCAAATATATATTCTTTTCATCCCGAATTAATTAAGTTTTTAATTTTGGTATGAAGTTTTCAAATTAACAAAAAAGCAAAAATGACTCGGAGTCATAGTTCTGGAACTCGGAACAGGCATGTATAGTTTTCAAAAAGAATACAATTTCGAATCGGTTTTTTTTTTTAACTTTTAAGAACTGTGCGCACATACCTTCTGTTAATGCCCACGGGTGAGCTGCTGTTGTTGAGGCTCTTGACGGGACTGCAGGGCGGCGTTTGGATCATGTGGCCAGTATCCTTGCTGACGCCATCTTCAGCCATTGAATCATCATCAGAGTCATCCTCATCGTCTTCATCATCGTCATTATTATGCGGCGCAGGCATCTCCTGTGACTCATCCAAGTCCATGGCGCTGGTATTTAAGCGCTTGCGTATGCGCTTCTTGGAGTGCGTGCTGCCCGTCTGCTGCCCATCATCATCATCATCAAAGTCGCTCTGGGAATGGGCGCGTGAGTGAGAGTAACGCTGCAAATATAAAAGATTTAATAATTGCTAAAATTTAACCAAAATAAATCAAAAACTAACCGCCGCATAGCGTGCCTTTTGCAGGCCTTTACGCATCCTTGCAATTTCCAGGCGGATTTGTTTAATCTTCTTGGTGCGATAGCTGGGATTCTTGAGCACTTGTGACTTGTCCGCTAGGATGAGCAGCTTCTGTACAATATCCTCGCTGGGCTGGGCCGCCAGCAGCTGTCGCAGCTCCACCTCAACTTCACCCTCCACATGATCGACATGGCCACGTTGGGTGCGCTCCAACAGCCCATCCCGCTGCAATTCCTTGCGCAGTTGCACAAATAGTGGACCAGCCTGATCGCGCATGCGTATGCCCGCACGATAGAATACCGTATCCTTGTTATTATAGGCTAGACAGTTTTGTATCATTAGATCGAAATCTGTTTCGAGCTGTTCCAGTTTTGTGTATTTGCAGTCCTTGAGCTTGTTGCGCATGCTGCCCAAATCCATGGGCTGCTTTACAATATCCATATAGTCGGGCACCTCGCTGGTGTCCACGGGCTCACGAAAGATCTCCATGGTGTCACGCGTTTCCACCGCATCCAGCAGTTTGCTCAGCGCCGATTCAAGCGGATTTAGCTGCAACATGACCACCTCCTCCGATATCTTAACAAATGCCACCTTTAGCTTCTCACGCTTGCGCACCAGTTCGCAAAGTAAACGCGCACGCTCCAGATCTTGACGCAGACACTGCCAGTACTTAAGCTGTCTATAGAGTTCCTTCGTATCAGGTGATCCTTCAATGCCATTGCGCTGTATAACACCATGATTGTTGCCCTGACTCTGCAGCCGGCGCAGCAGCGGCACACCATTGCGATAATGCCGCTTTAGGGTCCAATACGCAATGATGCGATCCAGGAACTCCTTCTTCTTTTGCATGTGCACCATGCTGGCAATTTCATGCACACGATCCGCAGGTATTGTTGGTATCAGCACAACGGGCGCGGTGGAACGTTTCTTGGCCAGCGCTTTTCGTGCCTCACGCATCTTCAAGCGTGTGTCCTCAAAGTCGGGCACATTGGTCTTTAACTTAGCATCTGCTGGTGTATGCGCATGGCAGTAGGCAAATTTCTGGACATGCACGGAGCTGTCATTGTGCCCATCCTTCACAGTGTCCATGGTCATATAGAGGCCCGCCTGCTGTGCACAGGTGACATGGAATGCAGCATAGCAGCTGTTCCGATGACACTGTATGCAGGCGCCCAGACCCTTCTCCTTGCACACATAGCAGGTAAGACGCCAGCGGGCAGGCGGTATGGTTTCAATAGAATCTAAAGGGATTGGAAGAGCATTTTTAGTTTAGATGTGGAAGGGCAGCAGTGTATACAGCTTACCAATTGGCTCGAGGAACACAGTGTTCGCGAAGCGCACCTCGGGTATCCACAAGGCGCACACAACATGCGCCCATTGGCCATGATCCGTTTGCTTAAAGGCACCGCCGGCATTTGGACATAATACACAGTTGACCGCTTTGCTGGGCGATTGTAAACAACGTCGGCACAGCCACTGACCCTCTGGTATATAGGGTACACCATAGCAATCCTGATGCACGGCCAGATTGCACATGTCACAAAAGAGTATCACGTTGGTGTTCTGGCATTCACCATCCAAGCAAATGCAGCAAACAGCATCATCATCGACCTCCACACCCGTGGGTGTGCCATTAGCAGCTGCCTGGAAATGAGATTCCTTTTCTAAACGATCCATTAGCAGCTCCATGGTGTCTATACTAATGGCATTTAGATTTTGCTTGGCACGCTGCTCATTCATGTGCTCCAGCCAGGCGGAGTCCTCCTCATCCACATCGTATTCTATTTCGCCATCCAGCTCCTCGGCAGACTTCTCAATGAAGCGATAGTAGGCCAAGGGTCGAACCGGCGCATCAGGCACATGATAGTCTTCAATTTCACGCACATTGGCCACAGGCACCTTCACCTGCGCCCAGGATGCCTGCTGCTCCAGCGGCACTGCAGCCGGATTCAAGATACAGCCACGCGCCACCAGGTCAGCAAACTCCTCATCATCCACAAGCGGCAAGGGCTCATTTATGCCCAGGCGCACGCTCTTGCCGTCGATATTGAAGGTGACCAGCTGCTCCTGCTCATTGTAGGCGACGAGAGATTCGGGATTTGTGTTATTGTTGCTTCTGCCGCTGCCACAGCCGCCATTTTCACCATCCTCCGAGTGTACACCACCATTATTATCCTTGGGCGTTGAATGCAGCGCCGCACGCGTTGAGCGCGCCTTTTTTCGATGCGGCTTCAGCAGATTCGGCGTCAACGGCTGTGGATTATCGTGATCGTAGTTGGTCAGGTGTCCTTGCAGGCCAACTAGTGTCTTATAGCTGCGATCGCAGTCGCGCACCGGGCAGCCAAATGGCGGCGAAGACTGTTTTGTTTTCACACCTTTGCAGTACTCCACGACATCAAAGTCGAGTCCCATTGCGTGTGTGTGTGCCTCGGTATGTTGTATTGGTATTGGTATTGGGGGGTTAGCTGGGCGGCAAGTGTCGTGCGTTTAGGCCTTGTTGTTCTTGTTGTCTCATATATACATCTTATTTGTTTGTTAACGCAAAGCGCGCTGTTGTCGCGTTTACCCCGTTGTTATTCTATAATTTTCGCTGGCTTGCGAATTTCTAGCCAATTTTAACAATGTATTTGTGTATTTTGCAACACTGCGCGTGCCCAGCATGCCACTACGCTGGCTAACAACACTGTGCCAAAATACTCGATACACTCGATAAATTCATATCGTTAGACGCAAAATAACATTTAATGCACAATTAACGCATAATAAATACCTAAAAACATATTTGTAATCGTTTAAAAGCAACTTAAGTAGCAAACAAACTGAATAAAATATTCGATATACTCGATAAATGCATTTTTTAACACACAAAACAACATTTACTGAACAATAAATGCTGCATAAATCTTTAACAACATATAATTATTTGGCAAACAGCAATTTAAAACTGAAATTTTTCAAGCCCACACACATGCTGTGTGTTTTGCAACACTAAAAACGAGAGCAGCTGCAACCTGCACATTTGCCCTAAACATAGCAGCCGGCTAATATACGTCTTTTAAATGTATAAAAACATTCAACTAACGCTACAAATATAAGTGCAACAGCAAATAAGTCAGCTGGCATATGGAAAATAATTCATAAAAGTTGTTTTGCGCGGGAAAACAGCTGCCTGCAGTGTTAGGCAATACCGCGCCAGGGCAAAAATAGAGTTGCCCAACTGCAGACCACGAAAGCGATAGCTGCTTTTATGTATCGATATTTACGCATAGCTATTTTTTCGCTTGTGACGCGCTTGGTGTTGCCGCCATTTGAAATAAACGGCAATCAGTTTAAGAAAATTTTAGAAGTAAACAAGTTTGTTAAACATTTGCAATTTGCATTTTGTGCTTTGTCAAAATGGAAGACTTTTTAGCTGTATTGAGCACTTTGTCCAAATTACAAATAGAGCTGCAAGCTACTGAAAAGGTATGTAAAATTACTAAAAACTAATTTTGTAAGATGGCGACAGGCAAAATGACGCTGGAATTGGTATAAACAATTTTTGCTTATAATTTTTGAACTCCCGTCTTTTGCTTAAATTTGAACGCAGCGGTTTTCCGAAGAGGTTGATGAGGTACTTTTTGGCATAAAGCCAGATGCGGCTGAAGCCAAACCCATTGAAATTGCGGCTGTGAAGCCTGCCAGCAGCTCCATAACGCCGCAGCAGACAAAAAAGCGTCCCAAGCGTCTCACAGCGCTCAGCGAAAATGATGGTAAGTTATATAAATATTTAAATAAAAATATATAAATATAGCGCTACTTTCAGAAACGCCTGCGCCCACCGACATTTCAGAGCGCAAAAGCGCGCGCATGAGCAATAATCAGTTGCTGGCCATAGCCCAGGAGGAAGAGAAGGAACTGGTGGAAGAGAGCGTAGAACAAACGGAGCAGGATGAAATGAACACCACAGGCACACTAATGCCACCGCCGCCAGCGCCAAAGGCAGTCGCAGCTGCAGCTGAAACTAGTCTGAGCAGCGAAAGACCACAACGTGCAGCCAAATTGAAGTCGGAGAAGAATCTGAAGGAGCCATCGCTAAGCACCAAGCTGCGTCGACCCAGCGCAAATGAGGAGCCAATTAAAGTCAAGCTGGAAAGTGAGCAACGTGCTTCACAAATGCATAGCGCCAATATAATACGTGCTGTGCAAGCAGAGGCTGCTGCTCCTGCAGAAGCAGAGCCTGATATTAATCCTCCAGAGAAGTTAAACAGTTCGAAATTGCGCATTGTGCTGAAGCGCGAAAAGTTAAGCGTCGAATCGACAGCAGAAACAACAAAAACGCTCGCCGATGAAACAAACGTATTATCTTCAACAGCAAACACAACTGCAGCAAACACAACAAACACCACAGCAACAAACACAACAACCACAAAGAAAGGACGCAAAAAGGCGCAGCATAGACCCATCAAAGTGGAACGCTTTAGCGAGCTGGATAAGGATTCGCCCATATCATCGCGAACGCGACATAACAGCTGTGGGTCACGCAAATCCCAGGAAACCCAGGCGCCACCCCAGCGTTCCATTTATGAGGATGCCGTTGAAACCACAACTCCTCCAGTTTTGGCCAATGAAACGATTACTTTGCACAGTGCGCCTATAAACGACGCTGCGTTCGATATGCCAGTATCGAATGCTACGTTTAATATGCCCATTTCGAATGCCACAATGACCTTGGGCAACGCAACTTTCCAGGTGGAAGATAACCAGGCTGAAAAGGAACTCTCCATGGAGACGGCACGCGAGGGCAGCATGCCAAAAACAAGTCAGGATAGCAGTCTCATGACGGAGGACGATTCGCTGCTGGATTCTGCAAAGACAAAAGTTGAAAAGCCGCCAACTGCGCCCAAGTTGCCCACATCTCAGAAGAGCTACAAGCTGCCGGCGCGAGCACATGAGCTCTTCAAGTAAGTAGACTCTATCTTTGCCCATGCAAGTCTTTATAAATCCTATCTTAAACAGTCCGCTGCTGCAAAGTCCAGTTAAGATGCGCGTGGAAGCGTTCGAGAATGCGGCAAATGCACAAAATAATCTGCGCTCCAAGCGGATAAAGGATTTGGTAAGTTTATCTTTATGCATTGCTTTAAATTCACGCTGCATATAAGTTTAATAAATTTCATCAAATAATTTTAGTCATAAGAAACTATCTTCACAATTTGTTACCTCCAATAACTTTTTATACTCCTTTTTTAATTTTTTTTTGGAAAAAAAAAGAAAAAAGTATATTGGTTTTGTGAAATGTTCGTCCATCCGTCCGACCGTCGAACGCAGGTTTTTTCCACAATTTTGAAGCTAGAGAAACCAAACTTGGTATGCATGTTGGTATATAACATAGGCAGACAAAGTGTCAAGATCTCCCCCCACCCCCAATCCTCCCCCACAAACCGCAAAAACCTATATCTCCCACAATTTTATAGCTAGAGTAACCAAACTTAGCACAAGGGCTTCTTATCACAATCCTTGATTGATCTGACTAAAAAAAATTTGGCCACGCCCACCCCCGCCCCCAAAAATAAGCAAACTTTGTATCTCCCACACCCGTTTAGCTAGAGTGCCCAAATTTTGCAGGTTGAATTCTATTGCCCTGTTAAACAGATTGGATACAAATATTTTTCCCACTTCCAAACCTGTAGAACGGGCCCAACCCAACTTAAATTGATGGCAACACTTGAAAGATTTGAGCAAAAATACAATTGCTACGCCCATTCTGACTCTGCAAGGAGGCGGAAAAAAGAGTATATCGCAGTCGGGTGCATCCGACTGCAACGTTCTAACTTGTTTAAAACAGCCGAATTGCATGCGTGATATATTTTTAAATCATAATTTGTCAGCTAGATTGATTTTGTATTACAATTTTATCAGAAAATCATTAACGATCAACGAAAAACTGTCGTATAAAATTGAAGTCTATGCAAGTTTATTATAATTATCTATATATATATTTTTATTTTGTTTTTAAGACCACACCCGGCTCTAGCACTACGCCCGTGATTGGGAAGCTGGGTGCACCCGCTTTGGGACGCTTTCTCACACCGACTCAAAGCTCGAATGCGTTGCCTTTGAATTCGGCGCAGCCGAAGAAAGCGCCGATGAGCGCGTGCAAGTCGACAACACTGATGAAGACGGCAACTGGAACAAGTTTGAAATCAACGGTGACAGGTTCAAGCAAGACGTTGTCCAGGGAGCACAGTGGAGATGATTTCCGCAAGGGGCTGCATCAGCTGGCCGAGGATCGAAAGAAGCAGCGGGAGCAGAAACATCTGCAGGCGGCACAGTTGCGCGAGGCAAAGGAACGGGAACGCGCTGAGCGCTTGGCAAAGTTAAATAAGGAGCGTTCGGAGAAACGCCTTAAAAAGCAGCAGGAGAAGGATAAACTGGAGGAGCGCAAACGTATGGAAATGGAGGAACTGCAGCGTAAGATAGCCCATCAGGAGGAGATTGAGCGTCTCAAGAAGGCCAAAGCCAAGGAACAGGAGCGTGAACTATTGCAGCAAATGAAGCAGGCCAAATCGAAGCAAATGATGCCGCCCCAACCCAAAAGTAAATACACATTCGAAATGTTACACGAAGACGATTCCACCGACGATGAAAATAAAGTCTCCTACAAGCGACCAGCTGTGCCCTCCTGGAGTCGCTGTAAGCTTATAACTAAATATTTGTAGACTTTTGTTAACTCTTTTATCCTTATAGCTCATGTTCGCGTCAGCGCCATAGCCATGCAAAGTCATTGCCCCACCGATGTCATTGACAGCTTCTACTCGGTGGCACCAACCACACCGGATCTGAAGCTAATCTTCCCCAACATTGACCCAAGTCATCTAAAGCGCAACTCAAGCGTAATGTGGTCCACGCCACCACGCTACTCCGAGTTGCCCAAATACTAAATTTATGTTTGCAATCATTATTCATTATTTATCGGCTAAAGCCGCATTATTTCATTTTGTTCTTTGCTACTGTATTTAATATTAAATAAATGATGAGAAGAAAAGATTAACATTGTAAATCTATAACAACCACTGACCGCAAAACGCATTTGGTCAATCAGTTATATAGACTACTGTACCGTACAATCAGACGCAGCTTACGATTTTGACATTAATAACCAACTGCTTAGAACTATTAAAGCTGCCAACGTGCTCAATTATGGTCAGGCTTATGCTTTCCATTAACAGCTGCCAAACAATGATCTAACATAAAAAAAAGTGCTATCAAAAAAAAAAAAGTTTTTAAATAAATACCTGTAGCATAGTGAAGATAAATAACACACAATTTTCACTGGTCATGGCCTCATGATTTTCTGTCATGGGCTGCACTTCGATTTCGATTGCTGCTTCTTTAATTTTTATACCCTTGCAGAGAGTATTATAATTTTGTCTCAAAATGTGTGACGCATTGAAGTAGACGTATCAGAAAAATAATGACTTGATCAGCATCAACAGCCGATTCGATATGGTTGTGTCCGTCTGTTTATATGCGATGTACTCCCTCAGTATTATAGCTATATTGATGAAACTCGGCACAGATGCTTCTCCTTTCTACAAGCAGTACATATATCAGATTCGACCAGATCGAAAAAAAGTTTTTGTATGAAAAACTTTTTTGTTTTTTAAGATAAATCAAGCATACTCACTTGACCTAAGTTTTAGAGCATTTTATGCATTCTGACAAAACTTTTTTAAAATCGGACGACTATATCTTATAGCTCCCATAGGAACGATCGGTTGAAAAATAAGTTTTTGTGAGAAAAACTTTTTTGTTTTTTAAGATAACTCATTCAAAGTCACTTAACCTCAAGTTTAAGCATATTTTATATAAGCTGACCAAATTTTATGCAAATTGGACGACTAAATCTTAAAGCTGCCATAGAAACGATCGGTTAAAAAATATGATTGTGTATGAAAAATATGTTTCTAAATAAAAAACTTTTTTGTTAATAACCTCATCTATTCTGTGTTTTAGGATATTATTTGAATGTCAAATCGCACGACTATATCTTATAAGTAGCTGCCATGAGCAGTCTGTTGAAAACTAAGTTTTCTAATGCAAAACTTTTCTGCAAGGGTATTTAATCTTTGGCATGCCTAAGATAGCTTTTCTTTCTTGTTTTTTGCTACTTCTCTTCTTATTTTGCTGCTTCTTTACGTGTTTTTTTTTGCTGCTTATCTACTTTTTTTTGCTGCTACTCTTCTTTTTTGTCTGCGTCTTTTTTTGTTATTGTCTGCGGCAGTTTTCTTGCCTTTATCATTCCCGCAGCGCTTCGCTGCCAAATGAGGTGACATAAAAAACGAATACCGCCAACGCTGCGTGATTGGCTTTGGGTGGGTGTGGGTGGCTGCGGGGCGGGGCGGTTGCGGTTACCCATCAAATGCAATTGAATACTCGTGGTAAGCCGCAATTGCAATTGCAGCTCCATGTAATGAACGCGATTTACCAAGAAGTCGCCATAGAAAAGGAAAACTTCAAGCTGTGCCTAACATGCGCCTGGAATGCTTTTGAGTCTAATGACTTTGTCACGATCTTTGTAACGCATACAAAATTTACATATTTATGGAGTTTTGTTGGACATTCGAGCAATCTCGATTGAAAAGAAAAGTATTTACAAAAGAAACATTAAAGTTTGCTTATATTTACATATGGTTGTACTTGCTAAAAATGCTTACATGTGGATATACTCAGACTTGTTCTAGTTAACACTTTCTTCCATATATTGCGGAATTGAAATTTTTTAAATAGGGAAAATTAAATTAATTTTATTTGAATCTTTGTTCAATGCTTAAGTAAATGCAATTGAATTCAATCCACAAAATCTTGTCAAAAGCGAGAATGAGCAGGTTTAAGAAAAATTCACTTTCAAATTATTTTACCTAAAGTGGAAACCGGAAAAAGTCTGAATAACTCTTTATTTTAAATAATGTTAACACATGAAAGAAGTTGAAAAGTCGGAATAACTCGTAAGCTTATAAGTGTTTATCAAATCAATCTTCATTATACGATTTGTTGCTACCCCAAGCAAGCAGGCTGAAGAAAATGATTCTCTTCTTAACACAAATTATAATACCTTTTTTTCCAATTTTTACTTTTCTGTCTTTTTCCAACTTAGATCCAGCTTACATAAGCTTAATTCAATCTGAATAAAAATGGTAAGCCTGCTCCTGTACTTTTCATATATAATCGTTTCTAAATTTGTCTCGTTTTCAAATGAAATAGCACGCGTCTTTGATCTATAATATAAAGCTCAAGTACTTTTTATTCAACTGTCTCAAAGAAAAACTGAATATGAAAATGTTTTTCTGAATTCCGAACAGCGAACAATTTTAATATCATACAATTTGATTTGTGTAGAATTCAAGAAGAGCATCAAAGCTTCGTTTGAATGTGCAACTTTAGTTGTTCTATCTAGTTTTCATTTTCAATTGCTTTGCGGCCTTTGTCTTTGGTTTGTCTGGGTTTGAGTTTGTCTATGCCTAATCTTGATCTCGTGCGTTTGCAATTTGCTGGGTAATTGTCGGATCGCTGCTGATTGGAGCTGGTCTTTGAAATGCCAGCCATAAGAGAGATGGGCGTAGAGAAGAGCAATTTGGCTAGTTAGTGGCGATTGGGCAATAGCCAAGTTAAGCTATTAGTGGCTAATACGAGTATGCTTGCTGCTGCAACTATTTCTGGCAGAGGGTCAACAACAAGTTAAATCCTTCAATTTGGCTAATAACACTTGGCCAAAGCTGCAAGTTTAGCCGGTTCGATGGACACATTCGATAACTTTTGGCACTTTCAATTGTTGCCTTTTGCAGCCGCTGCTGCCAAAGTCAATGGCAATGGCTAAAACTCAACACAGCAGCGCTACAAAGCTCACCACTCGTTGAGGCTAAGCGCAGTTCGGCTTTTACCACAGCGTGTTCGGTATTCAGTTTTCGTTGGGGCTTCGTGCGTTGCACACCTGTTGACGGTAAAAGAGCAGAAAAGAAAAGCAAAGAGTTAAAGCAAAAAGAAACACAAGAAGTAGCAGAAGTAATAAAGAAAAGAAGCCGTTAAAACAGCAGCAACAACAACCGGCCAACAAACGCGCGTGTGTGTGTGTGTATTGTATTTGTGTGCGTTAATCTATGAAAAGTGAATAACTAAAACGAGCTCAAAAGCTGCCTTTTATTGTTGTTGTTGGCATATATAAATTAAGAAAACTAAAAGAAGAAGCTGTAAACGGCATAAAACGTATGAATGATATTTGTGCGCGTTGTCTATGTGTTTAAGTGTGTGTGTGTGTGTGTGTAGAAAAGCAAAAATACAGCAAACAACAATAACAACAACAACAAAGACAAAAAACAAAACTTTCTTTTTTTGCGCTACCTTTTGCCACCGTCTTAAACTTAAACTTCGTCTTCTCTGCCTGTTTTGTTGCTGCCGTTTTGTCAATTTTTGTTATTGTTATTGTTGCTATTGTTGCAAATTACGTGGTTTTCGCGCTGTGAAATTTTTGTTGCAAGCGAATTTTTAATTTGTTTTCCTGCACATCTTTGTTTATATATTATATTTTTACTGTTAATTGATTTAACTGCCGCTGCATTCAAAAATTAAACAAATAAACCGTTAACAAAAATAATAACATAACTGCAATTTGTTTCACAATCCACCAAACCACTGGAAAAAAAACCCACTGCAATCCTCCAGCTAACAGTTTATTCAACCCGTCTGCTCACTTCCTTTCAAACTTTATCAAGCTCAAACAGAGATGAAGCCTTTGACCAAGATCATATCGAACACAGATGAACCCTTTAATCAAGATCAGATCAAACAGAGAGGAACCCTTTAACTAAGCTCAGTCAGAGATGAACCCCTTACCCGGAAAATACATTTTAGGCACCCAATATTGTCTCATAAATAAATTATATAAAAATATAATAAATATTTCAAATGTTCTGATGTCATTCAAAAACAATGAAATTTAATTTAAATAAATTTAAAAAAATTGAAACTACAGAAAATAAGCCTTAAACAGATTGTAGATTAATTAAATGTAGAAAAAGTCTAAAACAGGTTGTAATTTAAAAATATATTAAAATTAAAAAAAAAGACTCAAATTTGCAGACAAAGTTGCAACTTTGTAGCCTTGCCGGATGCAGGCCAAAGACGCCATTATAAGCATGGCCATTAATCTGGCATCAAGCGTAGCGTAGCGCAGCGCATTGCACGTCAAGAGATTCATTCACTAGCCAAATTTTTGTTGCTGTCGCGGAGAACCGACAACCTGTCCCTGTTGCATTGGCCAGTTGCTAATGCCGGTCAGGCGGCCTACACATGTTTGCTATTGCAATGAGATCGGGCACTAAATTGCTGCTGCTTCAGTTGCAGCTCCAGCTCCAGCTTTACAATCTACTGTTACTTGTTCCATTTTGGCGACTTTGCGCATTTGAGCCAATTTTTTTTGTTGCCGACTGGCCTTTAAAACTTGTACAACACTGGCAGCTGCTTTACCCCATTTCCAACTCAGAGCCAGCTTTTGCGCATCACCTCTCCCTCTTTCCTTCTCCCTCTGCTCTATCTGTCTTGTCTATCGCCATTTGCAGATTTTGGTTATCGATAATTTAAAGTTTTTGCCGCATTCCTTGTTGCCACAAAACCGCATTTCTTGCCCTCCCTCTGCGTCTCTGACAGCTGTCAAACAGCTTTTCGTCTCTTGGTTTCAAGCATAATGTTTATAGAAATTTCAATTTATTTGCCTTTGCCAGTTTTTGCAGTTTTTGCTATTTTTTTTGGTGAAATTTTGTGCAAAATGTAATTGAAAACAACAACAACATCAACCTATAGACAACAGGAATTAGAAGAAAAAAAAAGCTGACGTAAATCCATCATAAAATCAATCAAAAAACTCATCATGCATTTGGATTAATGGTTAATATTTGAGGTAAGCATTGGATGGAAAGTTGTTCAATTTAAATAAAAAGCTGTACAAGTTTGTCGCTTAAGTCTTTTGTATTGTTGCTACTAAAAAAGCAAAGTTTGTTGCCTAAGTCTTTTGTTTGCATACATTCAAAGAATTGCAAACAAAAGTCAAGCTATAAAACCGTTCTTACGCAATTCAATGCGTTTTAACTTTTTTGTAATCCGCCAATATATCAACAACAAAACTCCCTTTTCATATTTCTTCTTTGGCCTGCAATAAACCCAAAGTCAGCTTAAGTTACGCAACACAAAAATCTTGTGAGTCATTTAACTTGGCAGGCAGCCAACTAATTAGCAACGAATGCAACATTTCCGTTGAAGTCGTGTATCAAACACCAATGAAAGCCAACTTAAACTTCAGCTTCATCGTGTTGTGTTGTGTTGTGTTTATAAACGGCGCTCAAAACGTAAACAAGCTCAGCTGCAAAGCCCAACTCCAATCTTCGGTCATGTTGACAGGCGCCTTTTCGTCGGTGCGTGGGCAGCAGCAGCAGCTACAACATTGCCTGGCAATCACTCATTGGAAACAAAATGGAGTCGTTTAATGATTGTAACAACAGCAACAACCTTAAACAACAACAACTACAACACACGCCCACGAAAGAAAAGTGCTTGCTGTCGTCATTGTGTTGTGTTTACTCTTGTGTTTATGCTCGTAGTTACCCTGTGTACATCAAATTGTTATGTACATCAACTTTATTGTATGTATATGCATTATACATATATATTTTTGATCAACCGATGTGAAAGACTTTCAGCCAACAAATAGAGTCAACATAAAACCATATGTAAAATGTTTGGAAATTTTGCAAGAAGACATAAAACATTAAACCTATGTTTTTGGCATATTCGAATCTTAGCATATTATATAAGTTATTCAAGAAAATCTGCAGGTCTGCTAAAAACAATTTTGTTTAAAATTTGATAACGCTTGAATGATAAAGACAAAAGTTATATAATGAATAGAAAAAAAAATTGTGTAATAATCGCAATAAATAGCCTTATCTTTGAGTCATTCAACCCTCAAAATAATAAAAAATGACTGTAATTTATTTTAATCGAAAGCTTTTCAAACCGAAAAGTGCTCTTAAATTGGAGCAGACCTGTGATAATTCATTGCAAAGCAGCGTGTCTATATGAATGTGCTTACCTTTAACCTAATTACAGGGTATCTGCTAGTTCAGCAGTCTCAACTAGAGCATTCTACTTGTTTGCTTTATTGTGGTTGCTCTTGTTGTGATTAAAAACTTTCTATTTCATTTCGAACCGACCAAAATTTCAAGGTTCGGCAGCATATGGAAAAAAGCTTCCTGCACACAAAGTGTAAACAATAACAGCCACAACAGTTTTACAACAACAACAACAACAATAACATAAGCCCTGCCAAAATGTTTTTCCATGACTCAACTTGGCTGCACATGTCTGCTTCTCAGTTGTAGTTTGGGTTTAAGTTCAGCTGTGAGTTGAAGTCGAAGTCGGAGTCTGTTTCGTTTTTTTGTGTGTATGTGTGTGTGTAATTGTAATCGAGTTTCGAGTTTTCGGTTCGACTCACGTACAGCAACCTTTAGCCCGCTCAACTCTCCGACTCTCTCACTCCCTCTACATCTTTACATCTCTTTCACGCTAAGTGCTTTCACTTTCAGCTAAGGCTAAACTCGCAATTGTTTGGGTTTTTTTTTAGACGTTTTAACGATCGTTGCTTGGCTTCTGATTAGCTGCTAATCGACAATTGTTGCTTGTTGTTGTTGTTACAATTTTGTTGGGTAATATTAGCTATTCGTGCTTTAAGCTTACTGTTACAATTCTGATCAGCATTCACATCAGTTTTGTTATGTTTACTCTTTGATTTATTGGCTTTAAGTTGTTGTTCAAGTTTCACTTTTCCTTTTGACACCTCGCTTAAATAGTGCTTAAACTTTCGCTGTTTGAATTGTGTTTTTTACATCAATCAAAATTAGCATTTCAATCACTTTTCAGTTGAGTATTCGAACAACGAGCAACTGTTGCTGTTGCTGCTTCAAAGGTGATCAGGTGTCACATCTATATGTATTATGACTGATATGGCTTATGTAAATGTGTCTTAGAAAGCCACTCGACAAGTATTTTGAGCGTACACTTTTCTGACCTTTTTTTTTAGCTGACGTAATGCTCTTTTCTTCTGAAATGTTGGGCACTTAAATGGACAGTGCTCCCCATTAAAACTAACGACAACTCTTTCAAATTTATAGTTTTGTTCTCACGCAAAAAAACAGCTTGTCATGAAATGCTCCAAAATCAGAGCAACACGCAGAATGTCAAACAAAAGACTTAGGCAACAAACTCGTGCATTTAATCTTTACCAAAATTAACAAGCTAACAACCTTTCCTTGATTTATTTCTTTGCAGCTGCCTAAAAAATGTAAAACTGCCAAAAAAAATAATCGTTCTGCAAATTAAAAAGTCAAAAATAAATATAGTAAAAGATGCCAGGCCAAAATTTAATGCCACAACATCAAAATCGACTGCCGAGGAACGTGTAGTTAAATTATATAAGATAAAATATAACAATACCCAAATCCAACTAAGAACAGAACACAGTGGAGGCTTTGTCAACTGTCACATAACAAAAACCAAACAATTTATGCAAAAATGCGACGAAAGCCACAAAACTTAACACAAACTAAACCCAACAGTAGAGGTGGCAGCCCTGCAAACTCTATCACCAGCAACAACAACAACAACAACAACAATAGAATGCCCAGCCAACAGTGGCACGTTTGGCACCTGTCAGCGACGCTGCTGTCAATTTCTCTGCTGCTGCTGCTCCACGTTCAAACTGCGGGTAAGTCAAGTTGATCCAACAAAAGAATTTCACATGTATACAAAATTCGCATTTTTAATTGTTAGTATTCGTATTGTACACGTGTACAACAACAGCTTTCACAGTCTACAAGTTATCACTTAAAAAATAGAGAATGAGACTTTGAGGGTCTTGTTACAGAAATTCTTTGGAGTTAGGTTGCATTTACAAGAGCAGTTGTAATGAAGGTTATTTGTATCGCCTTACAATTTGTTGCTGTAGTTGAAAATTATTTTGATTTGATTGAAGATTGATTGCAAATGGAACACATAATAGAAATAACCTACAATTTATTTAAAAATTTGCGGGTTTTTTTCCAAAATCTTGAAAGAACATAAGCTCCAAGGATATTATAACTAAGTTGATAATGTTGCATGCCAAGACACTATGCTTTCAAAATAAGTAAATGCTATTATAATACCGAATTGAATTGTAAAGATCAGTAAAAATGTATTTCTAAATTAAAAAAGAAATTGAGGCCTTATTTAGAGCAATCGGTTAAAAAAACGACTCAACCATGAAGTCGAAAAGATACCAAAGAAAAGGTCATATTGAAAAGCAATTGTTCGATCAGCTTTACTTTCAATCTCATCTCTTGCCTATTAGCATAAGATCCCAGATAAAAGCAGTCTTGTTAAATGACACTGTCTGAAAGTAACGCTTAAATATTTTATTAATCTTTGATTAAAGTCTGTATGAGGCATACAAATATCAGCGTCAAGTTACTTTTGCCTTCTGCTTAAAGTGACATTAATTTTCTTTCCACGATATTTCAAATGAATTAAAAGTATTGTCTGCCTTTGAATTGTGTTTAATAAGCTACTGATATTTAAATTAAGATATATTTCTATTAATACCCGTAAAAAAAACTTTCTTATATGTCTTGATAAAAACAAAAATCAAAAATTCACTATTATTGCAAAGCTGTGCCACAGACAATTTCCGCATGCTGTGTGAGCCCAACATATTTCTGTTTGTTTTCTTTTTTAGAAAGCTCATGTTTGGTGCATAATTTATTGGGCGTTACTAAGAATGAATAGATACATAAAGTAGATAGCAAGAGATGCTCATGTTCATACTCAGACGAGTACTATGTTTATTTGTTTGTTTGCTGCAAAGTATGCCAACAACAACAACAACATCAGCACGCAGGTGGCAGACTTGTTGACGGGTTTCAGTTTTAGCTGATAGACAGCTACCAAACTACAAACAGTTGTACTCAGACAACTCTTCACTTCTTATGCTAATTTTGACTCAAAAATGCGGGCTTGACCCAAAAAACAGTGCTCTGACATTTTCCAACTTTATTTGGCAGCTGTCTAACGCATGACACATATAAGTTAGAGTATAAATGATGTGTTTTGAACATTGGCACATCTTTGAGTTCAGATGCGTCACATCTTTGACTTTAACTTTTGCATATTGCTGTGCTTATCTTTTTGGCTGACGTCGTCAAATTGTGTAATATATGATTATTCATACCGGATTCATTGGACTGGGCTTTACCTTTGTCCATATGCAGCTGACTGTGCGCCAATGCAAAGTGCGTGACATGCGTAAATTGAAGTTAATTAAACAATTTATGATTATGTCTTTATACATTTTCTTTGATTTGATAATAGTTGACGTGATTTGCAGTCAGAAACGAGTCGAATTTTAAATTAAATAATCATTGATTAGCATTCAATGAAAATAAGTTGAAAATAATTGCGCAATGAGAAAAACAGAACCAAGTAAAAAGGTATATGTTTGAACAACAAACATTTGTAGAAAGCATGAAATCTAAACATGTTATAAGAAAATGAAAAATAAATCCCTTTTCCATATTCTATATAGAATTAAAGTCTTTTTTATACATTTTTTTATTTTTTTGAAAAAAAGAAGATTATATTGGGTTTGTGAAATGTCCGTCGATCCGTCCATATGAACGCAGTTTTTTTTTCAAGTCACCTGATCAATTGAGGCCACGTGCTGCTTTGCTCTGCCTTGCACACATTTTTGAGGGCTGCTCGGAGGCTATACGCAATAAATATCAATCAGATATGCTAGATGTTATTCTAAAGGGCATAAATAGTAATGCGATGCTTATACGCAATGCCAGCATATAAGGAAATAAAATAAAAATATATGAAACAAGATAAGAAATAAGACGAGCACTCCTTACAACTTTTGCTTAAGCCGTTTGAGAATTATAAGGAAAAAAACTAAAAAACAACTTTAATTTTGTATACTCTCTTTTCAAAAATGGGAAATAAAAGAGTGTATTGGGTTTTGTTTATTTGCGTCTGTGTGTCTGTCTGACTGTCTGTCCGTATGACCGCTTTTATTTCCACAGCTTCAAGGCTAGAGCAAAAAAACTTGGCAAACATGTTGTTGCATAGCATAAGCACACAAAGTGTTGAGAAAAAAGTGCATAATGAGTATATTGCAGTCGGGATATCCGACTGCAACGATTTGATTTGATGTGGACTATGATAGAGTGGCTTGCTTTGATGAAACAATTTTGTTGTGCATTTTCTTTAGCTTTGTCCGGTAGATGAGATGTGTCTCTGCGTAATTCA
This sequence comes from Hirtodrosophila cameraria, assembly GCA_949708635.1. Classification (NCBI taxonomy): domain Eukaryota; kingdom Metazoa; phylum Arthropoda; class Insecta; order Diptera; family Drosophilidae; genus Hirtodrosophila; species Hirtodrosophila cameraria. The sequence continues at coordinate 8,652,957 of OX453089.1, forward strand.
ACTAGCTGTTTGAACACCCTCACGGCAGACGCCCATGTGCCCACAAAAAACCGTCGGCGTTTATTCATTTTGGCACTGTGGGAACTTAATAACAGTTGGCAGCTAAAATTTTATAGAATAATTATGCAGCTATGTTATGTTTCGTCTATCATTATTTGTAGAAAGGGCATTAAGAACAACAAGATAATTGTTATGCACATATGCATTTCTATTATAAATCAACATATCCGCTGGAGGGAGCCGTTAAGCTGCACCACATGAGCAACCACATTATTTGAACATGTGCTCAAGCTGCCAATGTACCGCTGAATCAATTAAAACTGACTGCTTTACTGTTTACTGGGCCATTTAAAGTAAATATGTTGGCATATCCAAAGCAAACGTTTCATGCAGTTAATAAGCCTCATTATCATATGTAAGAGTCGGAGTCAGTCTGAGCGCACAATAAACAACAACATCAAACAAAATTTACATAAAATATATAGAAAGAAAAACAGAAAAGCTTCAAACGAAGCTGCATTCTTCATGGCTCGCGAAAATTAGGTGAAGTGAAAATAATTTTTACAGCAGCTTAATTAAAAAAAAAAGCCCAAGCCAATTGAGAATCTTAAGCAGCGGCAGCAAAGGCCATAGTTGGTAACAACGGCCAATAACGGCACTTGCTGCTTTCCAAAATCTAAACGCCAAAGAATTGAAATTCGTTTTGTGTGCATTGGAAAAGTGTCGTTTGAACTTTGAAGAAGCGAAGCAACAACAACAGCAATGACAAAAACAACAACATCAAGGTAATGCCATTAGAAAGCGTGATGAGCTTCAATTTGTGTGTACACTTAAAAAAATAGGGCATACAATCGATGAATTGAATTGAAACAGAATTTTAAAAATATAAGTTTGCTAAAAATATTGTACTTTAATTATTTCTACAAAACACAAATTAAGAATTTTCACAAAAGAAAAAATAGACTGTAAAATTATGAAAAATATTTTGAGCTTTGAAGGAAATGTTGATTGATATTTCATATTTCATTTGTTAATTTGATTTGTAATCAGTTTAGGATGTAAGATATTTTATTCTCATAGTATTAACCTATGTTCGAGAAACACCCTTTATTTCTCGGAGTGTATTTGTATGTGTGTGTCAAAAATGTTCAAAGAAAAGCCAACAGTTAAGCGGCGTGTTGGATGCAATTCATCATTCGATAAGATCGATGGGCCGCAATAAAGTCACGAGTTCGTCGCTTTGACAACAATAACCTGTTGCATTTAACCATTTTTCACAAGTATTTGATTTTCTTTTTTTTGGTTTTTTTTATGGAATCTGTGCTGATGTTTAAGCTGCTTACATTTTCAGATTAGCTGTGCTTATTCCACACATTTTTTTGTAGCTCTTTCCACGCTGCTTTTTGGCACATTTCGGTTACATGGCCCACTTGCAGCGCAGCGAGTGAAAAGTGGCGAAAGAAATAAAGAGTGAGGAGTGGAAAGTAGGCATATAAATAACCGAAAAGTTGTTACTTGGTCAGGGCCTGAATACTGAATACTGTATAAAAGATGCCGCGTTCTTCATGCAATGCTTTAGAAATTTATGGCGCTGCTTTTTATTGGGTCAAGCGGCAGGTTTTCAATTTTTTGTTGGCATTGCATTCTTGGTGGGCCCACGCCGAGAGTCTGGCATGTTGATGTAATTAATTAAAATTGTACGTATAGCTCAGAACAGGTGCGTTATCTTTTGTGAGCAGCTAAACTTGAGATTAATGACAGCTGACAGTGGAAGATACTTAGTTGCAAATATGCAACGGCAGAGATGGAAAAAAAAAGCATGAAATAGTCATCAACTCGACAGTTTTTCTTATCGAAGAAAAATCGATGCTAACATGGCATATGGAAAATATTGATATGCCATTTCATTTTAGGATCAATATGTATATAATAGCAATATATTATAGTCCTACTTTGCTCAAATCTCATATTATTTAATTCATATTGCAGACTATTAAAACCATCTAGAATAAAATGTAAACTATCGAAGTAGAATTTTTGAGGTAAAGCCCTAGTTTTAAACAGAAACATCTGGCGTACGATTTGTATTTCTTTAAAATTTTTTATTGAGCTTCAATTTAAAGTTTTTTTTTTTTGCACTAAAATTTTGTCGCAATAAATTTTTATAGCTGGTTTAATTTGTGATTGATTTTTTTTACTTTATGCAGCTGCTTCAATACGAATCTGGTCGCACTTCATTATATTTAGTTTCAGGGAAATTGCAATTTCATGCCAATGATCATATCGAACTACACATACGAGTGCGCATTTGCTTTTATATACTTACTTGTATATCCAATTAACTTAAACGTTTCTCCACCCTTTTCATTCAATTAGAGTTGAAGCCGAAGCTGAAGCTATGTAGCTGTATCTATAGTCGTCGTCGTCGTATCAATAACTGCATGCATACTCGTACTTTCCCTTTCCCAAGACACTGTCCAAAATTGTACAATGAAATTCAGCACAACGAAAGTTGTGTTCAGCCACATAACCAACCACATAACCATAAACACACACCCATATAACAACAGCAGACCCGAACCCACAATTTATCTTGATTTCGGTTTTGGTCAAGTTCGTTCTTGGCCCTGGCCTCGACTGTCCGCCTGGCCACGCCAAATCTTTTTATCTTGCGGCGTTCAAGACATTCAAGCTGAGGACTTTTGAGGCGCACGCAAAATTGCACAAAGGCGGCGAAAAACCGCAACAGTCGAAAGGGACAGGCGTTGGGGTAGGAGGGGAACGGACGCACACCCAGACACAGCATAAAGCTCAACTTTCCGCTTGATGAAGCTGCAACTCAGGTAGACAGAATGTAGTATATATGTATATGTATGTTTGTAAGACGATTGAATGGTAATCAATGAAAACATTTCGCTGTCTGAGATACTCAAAAACCGGTTGGCATGGAATTCGTTTTTTTTTTCTCTGATTTTTGAAATGCGCCAATTTGTTTGAACTTCATTTACATTTATGAATACTGTGTGTGTCTTAATTTCTATGAGCCCAAAGGCTTTCTTTTGCGAGTTAAAAAAAAAAAAATAATGAAAAAATTCTTGGTCTAAAAAACAAAAGACTTAGGCAACAAACTTGCTGGCGCCATGTGCTGTTAAGGTTAAACTTTCAACGGGCTCTGAAACACTTTTCACTTAATGATGTGGAGGTGCGACACATGTTAGCTTAGGGCATAAAGTTCTCCTAGAAAATAAACACATTAGGCCCAATTGGGTCACTGAGAAAGTTGATTTTAACTTTGACTTAGAACTTTATTCTTTCTTTCTAGATTTTAGTTCACATCAGTTTGGCAAAACTGAAACGATTTTCATGCGGAATTTTTTATTGGTTGAAATTTGCTCTAAAACTGATTTTGCATTTAATTTTGAAATTAATTATAAATTCCAAAAATCACTTAACAAAAATGCTGAAGAGATTTATTTTAACATAGAACAACTATCGACACATAAAAAGTAGACGCTTCTGGCCTTAAAACCATTTTGTTATTTTGTTGCCAAGTGCTGCTGAACAAAAGACTTAGGCAACGAACTTGCCTCAATCATGTGCTGCAAATACCTAAGTTTATTGCGAACTCCTCAACACTTTTTGTTTAATGATGCGTAGGTGCGGCACCTGCCAGCCTAAAGGCATGAAGTTCTTGTACAAAATAAACACAATTAGCCCAATTGGGTGAGTGAGAAATGGCAAGCTTAAGTTCAGCTACGACGGCGACACATAAAATGTGTAAAAAGAAGAAAAAACCAAACTTGATATAGAATGCCGTTAAATACGTGCAGTTATCTATACAGTCAGTCTAAGACATATATATATACATATATATATATACGCAACTCAACACAGGCACATCAAGACGTAGAAGAAATAGCCTAATAAAAAGTTGTTTGACTGAGTGACTGACTGCGACTCTTGGCTAATATATATATAAGCCGGTTCTGTGGGCCATTTGTAAAACATAAACGTATTTTTTTTGTTCAACTTTTGGTTTGATACACACACACACACGCACACAAACGCATTGCTTTTGAACTTGTCACACACCATGGCGAGTCACCCGTTTGTCCATATTGGTCGCAACTTGTTCCGTTTACTTGGGGGCACGCTGACACAGTTTCGCTAGAGAGAGAGAGAGAGAGATGCAGAGAAATAGATAGAGAGAAAAAGCGCCGCTTTTCAATCAATAAATTTTGCGTTCTTTGAGCATTGAACTTGACTAAGACAAGACTTGACTTCAGACTTGACTATAGACTTGACTTTAGACTTGGCTTGTATGTTGGTCACAGCTTTAAACAACAACAACAACAACAACAACAAATGCAACAACAGCTACAACTACGATTTGCGGTCAGTTGCGGATTTGCTTGCTCCAGGTGGGGCGTTTGTTATGTTTTTTTGTGCCCATTCTGTGTGGATGTGCTTGCTCCATTTTGCGAGCATTTAATCAGCTTTAATTGTTCAATTAGTGGCCAGTATATGGAGCGTATAGATACTAAGATGCTACCAATTAATTGCGCTGCTTCAATAGTTAGATAAAACTGCATTTTATTCTCAGCTCAAGTGTTGGGTTTAGTGACCCTGAGCACTGAAACCCTTGCACACACACAAATGCAACACACAAATATGCGCCTTGCGTGTTTTTATGAAAAGCAAATATTTCAACTATTTATACTGCTGTTGCTGTTGTTGCTGCTGCTGCTGTTGTTGCTTCTTAAAGATAAGCAATCTACACTAAATTGCAGCTAGTTCAATTTACAAGCACCGTGCTATTGTAGCCAAGAGTTAAAGCCATGTTCTTTGCACAAGTTGCCACTTAAAGTAGCTCTGGCAAGCCTGGCATTTGCTGCTTATTAGTGGCTGCTTTGTTTTCCACTGGAATCTGTTATACCTGCAACTTGCAACTTGCTGCTAGTTGCTAGCTTACAACTTGGCTGGGCTTTAATTATAAATATCAGACAATTAGGCTGTTAAGTGTATCTATTATTTAGGCAGATGCAGCGTTCAATGCGCGGATATGCTTTTTTTTTTACCTGCAAAGACCCAACTCAGCCCTGGCTAATAAATTTTTTGGCTTAGACAGGTAAGCTAGCCTGACTTGGCTCGACTTGGCCTGCACTGGCCGCAGTTCCGACTGCAACCGGCTTGGAGTTTAGCGCGGTTAGATCAGAGTCGTAGTCAGCGTCTTGAGCTGGAGCTGGAGCTGCAACTGGGGTTGTTGCTGGTGCCTCAGACCTTGATTAAGGTCATTCGCTTCTGCTGACACAATGGTTGCATTTTGCTGTTTGTTGTTGTTGTTGCAGTTGGCTTTGGCTTTTGCTTTTCCTTTTGGCTCACAGCTTTGGCTGTAAATTGCATTCATTGCTTGCAAAATTAACATATCTAATTGCATGACACGCGTGGCAATTGTTGAAAAAACAATTTTCAAAATATGACATACGTCATGGTCTTGCTCAAGGGCGTTTCAATGATATGGGGCAATGGGGTTAAAGTTATATATTAGATAAAAAAAACCTTTTTTAATATTAAAAGACAAATTAAAAAAATTTATGTATATATTTTTTATGCTTATTTAAAGCAATACTAAAAAACTTTTTAACAGCAGGTCATTATTTTAAAGAGTGTATTTTGTTGAAGTACGTCTTTTAACTAAAAGGAAAAAGAAAATCAATTTATGCATTTATTTTGACTGAATAACAGAAAAAGGTATTGAAAAGTATAAACGAAAAAATTAATCAAAATTTTATTTTTCAGATAAATATATCTAAGCCTGTTACAAATGTCTCCTTTAATCTTCAGAAAACTACTCAGCATTTTATTCTATTTGCTTAAAAGATACAATCGTAAAAATAAATTGAAAAAATCAGTTTCATAAACTAGTTCCTGATTATATTTGTAATTATATTGAATTCTTGGTTTTTAAAGATGTCACCGAAATTTATGAATTTTATTTCAAAAGCAAAACGATGGTTATTTTATTCAAAAAAGGGTTTACAAAATCCAAAACAAAAGGGAATGAATATTAACCGACTTGAATATATAATTTAATTAGGTATTGGGGCAAACTCAAGTACCTCTATCAAAATATTATTGAATACATTCAGCATGAATATATTTTCATAAAATTTTAATATTTAGAGAAGGGGCAATAGCCACTCCCTGCTCCACTGTAGACATGCCCATGGTCTTGGCTCTTAAAAAAAGCCAAACGAAATTCCTCAAAATTCAGTTAACACAAAAAACAATCGCTGCTTGTCATCAACGTTACTTGTTGATTTTGCTAGACATCTAAAAAGGCGACAACTTTGGAAGTTCTTTCAGCAGCTGTATGCCACCTGACTATACAATTGTTTATGCAGACAAAGCAACAACAAAAAAACAAAAACAAAAACTCTATGATTGCTCAAGTGCAGTCGAAGCAAAGTTATTTACTTTGCTAATGAATATCTAGCTAGGAATCTGGCTGCGGCAAGGTCTCTAAATGACTTTGCTGCAAGTTGTTGCAAGTTGCGGTGGCCTCGTCATCAAAGTCGGAACCTTTGGCTTTGGTAAAAAGAAGGCAACAAATATTTATTACACAAACTTTCTTTGTATGCCATAAAGCAACATTTGCTGGACTTTATGTTGTTTTTTTCTTTTTTAAACGCCCACAACAACAAGCTAAGCAAAGCCAACATCAATTAGCATTAAATCAAAGTTTTAATACTACAGTTTGAAGTCTGCTAGGCGAACACGCCCTCAGTCCATAAAAAATTATAAGCAGAAGAAAAACTATGGCGTTATTTCAAATGCAAGACGTGCCAGAGATAACTTGTAATATCTTAAGTTTTTAGCATTTCTTTGCCTGTTTTTTTTTTTCATCTGAGGCGTTGCCTTCAGTTCTTTGACTTCTTTGTGAATGGGGCGTGTGCTTCCAGTCAAGTCAAGAGAGTCTCCAGCTGAACATGGACGTGGGCTCACGTTGTGCTCCGGGGCGTTGGATTTCATTGAGAGACGGCGTAAAACATCTTTAATAGAAATCTAGCAGAGGGCTCTTAAGCCGCAAATGGCAATAAGAATTTATTTGTTAAAGCCAAGTTGGGCTTATGTATTTGAAAAACGTTTTATAGCAAAGTGGCAAATGAAATGAAAGCATTGAATGACTAGAAATAATATTTTATTGAGGAAGCTAAATATTTGTGGTATTATTATGAAATGTTGGCAAGCTTTTAAAACGAAGCTTAACAAAATTTGAATTTTGTAATAAATGTATAAGAGCATATTCTATCTAAAACAAAGAAAACGTTTGTGAAATTGTTGTTCTGTAGAAACTTTGGCAACAACAAGTTTTTGGTTTTTGTTTAGATTTATTTAAAAAACTGTATAAAATAAAAGAAAATGCAATAAATTATGTGCAACAATATACATGTCTTGAAATATTATCGTATTTTTACAGCAATTTCAGCAGCGATTTTGAAAGCAAATGAATTTTAATAAGCTGCTTCTAAAAAACCAAAGCGTTTGCCTTTTTTAGCAAAGTTTTATTGTTGATAGTTTCTTTATTTGTATTCAAATTAATTAAATTTGTTTAGCTTTTGCATTTTTTTTAGCTAACAACAAAGCGTTTAGATTATAAAATAAGCAATTTATAGCCCTGGCTCTATTTTTCTACTTTTCTATTTTCTATGTTTTTAAATCTCTTTAGAAACAATCATGAAATGAAGTGTTAACTTTATAAATATTACTTTAAATCAGCTGTTTATTTTCATTGTTTTGTCGTGAAGATAAAAGAGATGAAAGACCTGAATTAAATTGGTTTCTTTTCAGAAAGTACCTTGTAAATGAAATTAATTTCAAACAATGAATTCAATAAACTGTTAATTTTCTTCATGAAATAATAACATATTTAATGCAGTGAAATTGTAGCGAATTTATGTCACATTATTACACTCCACTCGCAACTGAAGAGTTGCGTAATATATCACATTAGGCAGTCATTACGAGCACCTACTGTTCCCGGCTTTAAGCTGCCAAATTAAGTTTTGTTGACACACGGCGTATGCGTAATGCTGCTGTCTACGTGAGTTAAATATTGAAATCAAATTGCTGCATTTCGTAAGCGCACAAAATGTAATTATTGTCGCTAGCTTTTGGCATACACAACATACTATATGTAAGTATGTTTATACACAATTGTTTTTCTATACCCTGTTTTTATAAACTTGATAAATTGAGGGTTTTATAAAGTTTTGACAATGTGTGTCGGAAATAACAGAAAATAATGTATATAGGAAATCATTTACAAATCTTAAAAATGCTTGGAATTATAGAACAGAATTCTTTATAAGTAAAGATAGTTAATGCAATTTTGATATTTACATCTTTCGACTTATGTCAAACGAATGAATGATCTAATATATATAATACATTGATCAACTTTATTTTGAATTATTTCATAGCTTTATTTCGAGTAAATTGGGAGTAACAGCTTTGATTTCTAATGCAAATATACTATCTAAGCTTATCATTTTTAAATCTTAAATATTTTATAACAAACAGAAAACAAACACAAAAACAATTTCGAGCATTGGAAAAGCCTTACCAATATCTCTTTCGTCTTTAATATAGGGTAGCTTGTAGTTAATCAATTGCAGAATTCTTATTGCTAACTTTTTTGGTTTTTGGGCAACTTATGTCTTAGTAATTGTGAAACAGTTTTTGTGTTTATATATTTTTTTTTCAGTTTTGTTGTCAGACCGCTGAAGAGTGCAACGACTCAGAAATAGAAAGTGATTTCTTGTCAGCCAACTGCCAGCAATTTGGAGGCGCTGAAATTGGCAATTTGGAGCCGCGTGTGGGTTACGAGTGGTTGCAGTCCAGAGCCCCAGCCCAAAGCCCAAGCCCCAATTCGCAATCTCCACAGAGTCTTGAGTCTTCAGTCTCCACGTCTCAAGTACTCAGGCGAAGAGTCGTGCGCGATTTCTGTCCACTGTCCTCGAACGTGGGCCCAAGTAGCGTTTAAATTAGTGTAGGCAAGCGCTGGAACTAATGACTATGTTGTCGTCGAAGTTGTCATCGTTGTTGTTGCTATCGTTGTTGCTGTTGCTATCGTTGTTGTCGCTGTCAAGCGTTGGAATCATGTCTTTGATTTGGTGCATTGAACTTCAGACATTTCTGAATGTATAAAACAAAACAAAAAAAAACTGGGAGTTGCCTGGCTAAAAAGTCAAGTAAATTAAAGTTTTACTTTCGTTGCGCCGTGAAAGTGTTGCATGCCACAGTTTCAATTTTTTAAAATTGTGTTACACTTGTTGTTGGTTTTATTTAGAGCCGCCGGCCTCTGTTTTTGGCTTGGCAGACACTTTTACCCTGGCCAACATAACCACAACCTGCTACAAATTCAATTTTGTATCAATAATGGCAAAAGCAAAAACAAAAAACTGTGGAAATTGCAAAGGAAAGTGAAAATGCGAAGCTCAATCAAACAATATTTATGGGCAGTGTTTGTTTTTGTGTGTGTGTTGTGCAAAAGGAAGCGTTAATTATATCAAAACTATGTATCTTGGCGCATAGAAAGTGAAACAAATAATTTGTTAAGTTATCAATTAGCGTGGTTCGCATATTTGTTAGTTTGTTTTTTGAGTTGGTGAAAGTACAAAATCTGTGCCAAAAACTTTAATCTGCAAAAATAACTTTAAAAAGCCGCTTAGTAATTGGGTTAAGCTTCAATAACTAAACGTGTTTCGCATTTATTAGCAACGCCATCAACTTAAAATCTTATTAAACTGGTTGTTAAAACTCGGCGCCCACTTCTCTTAAAACTCAAAACCCTCAAATACTTGTAGTACCTTCCTCAGGCATCGCGCTAATATGTCAGCTAAACATTTGCACTGTGTCTGTGTCAGACACATGCTCTTAACACCTGTTTCACTCTGTATTCTTCAGTTGGAGTAGGAGTTGGAACTGGAGTTGGAACTGTGACTGTGGCTACACTCTAGATACAATTGCCGGGGGCAAGTCAACAATCGCAGTCATAAATCACAAGAGAGCTGCGGAGCAAAAGAAAGCAAGTAACGAGCCAAGCGTTTGTAGGCGAAATAAATTTATAAGGCTCTTTGTATCTATGAATCTTGGCATAAGTATGGCAGAGCTGTAAAAATCTTAAGTAGGGGTAGCTTAAATCATCGATACTATCGACAAAAACCTTTGAAATTACCGTCGCTCGTAAGATTCTTAATTGGCTATTGAAACCATCGATACTTGTTCCGTTAAGCTCGATAAATTCGAAAGTGGAATCAAATGAAATCAACTGAAAGTTATCGATTCTACACTCAGCAAAAAATGGTGCTATAATTCTAAAGTAATTAAGCTAGAATTCATAACGTTTTACTATATATATTCTTAAATTCAGTACAAAAAGGTCTTCAATCTAACAACAACCGATTATTGCCATAATATACGAACAAATAACCTTTGATCGAGCATAAAATAGTCGAACTTTAAAAAAATCTTCTTTGTTTTGGTACTTCAAATAAGTTATTTGGAATTTGATACCGTTTGTACTTGGTTTGAATATCTGAATATATTGACAAAATCATCAAAAGGGCCGTCGGGTCAAAGTTTTGATATTATTTATATTATTGATGCTTTCGAAGGCAACTTAAAAGTTGTAAAAATAATAAATAGATAATTTATAAAAATTGAAGTTTGTTTTTGCATGACAAATTGAACAACATTTGTTGAAGATAACAAATAATTAACCAAAGTATTGGCTTTGAAAAAACATCGTTAGTTCCATCTTTACTTTCACAGCTTCAGTCAGGTGAACAAAATGAAAATCGCTTAACCGTACAATTCAATGCTTTGCGGGGGGTGCCAAAAGCCACACACAGACAGACACCGACACAAACAGACAGACATACAGAAAGACACACAACACAACACAACACACACTCGACAAAGACCGCAGACTTGAGACTGTGAGACATATCGCATTCACATGAGAACGAATGAGAATGAGTTCGAGTTGAGTCAAAGTGAAAAAGATCAGCAGGTGTCAATTTCATTAAACATTTTTCTGGCTAGATGGTCTCGAAAAGAAAGCACTTCAAATTTGTGGATAAAAAGTGTGAATGCAACGAAAGCAATTGCAATTTGTTTACAATTTTTTGTTGCTATGGGAATTTTCCACTTTTACAAAATTTGTTTCAAGTGTGAAGACGTTAGAAGAACGGAAAATGTATAATTTTTTTTAATAGTTCCTAGGCACGTTTTCACACAAGTTGCTAAGAAAGTACACTTCAGTTCTTATGATTAATTATATTGCGTTATTTTATAGCTTTATGTTAATGAAATGTAAATAATTTGCTCCATTTGAGTTGAGAAAAAGGGCATTAAGTTAGCCGGATTGTTAGAAATCACACGAGGGTAAGAAATCAATTTTATTCTTATTAATATGTATTTACAATGTGAATAAATTGCAGTGCAAAACGAATTCGATTTCAAGCTTCATGATAGTCGAAGTCTGCAATTTTGAGCTCAGCTTGAGAAAACAATCAATTTTCTTTAGATAAAAATTGCAATTTTGTTTTCTGATATACATCATAATTCTCATATCATATCATATCATACAATTCAATCGTTTACGCTGCAACTCTGTATGCATTTACCAGCAATGTAATTAGTTAGGATTATATCTTCATATCATTTCCATTGATTAGGCTGCCCAGGCATGCACAACCCACATGTATGAGTATAAAACATAGTATGAGTACGTATTCAACTTATAAATAAGTAGTTCAGCTCTTGCATGTTCACATATAAGTATATTTTGCAGCAACTCTTATGTTGGCATCTTTTCAACGCTTCACGTAGCAATTTGTGAAATTCTCATCTGAAGGCGCCTTGGGGCCTTCAACAGCTGAAGTTGGCAATTGCAATTGTGCGCCAACTGTGGGGCTGTTGAAATAGTATAATAAGTAATAAGGCTTTACAACTCTGAAAGATACAAATACGTATTCGAGCTAGTATCTGTATCTTTACAGAAAAAAAAAGTGCATAAAAGATATTTGTTTCTGCCGCAGCCTTGGCTTTATAAAAGGCAACCTGTAATTTCAGATGTCGCCAGGCGTGTGGCTTGTTAGACATATGTTTGTATGCAGCCCCAAAACAAATACATATACACGTTTGCGAGAGTGAAAAGAATACAAAAGACTCAAGACACAAACTTGACATCGAAAATAAATGATGCCTGCCAGCCAAAAGGCTGTGATTGTGATTGTGGATTGTAACTCCAACTCAAACTCTAACTGAAACCGAGATCTTTTTCTTCTCTTGTCTTGTATTTCTAAGAAATGCAAATGTGCATATTATATATACTATATACATATATAGGCACACACATTCACATGCAAACATCTCTTGTTTGACAACGTTGAATGACAAAGACAAAGCTTTGGGCTCAGCGGCATTTGTGGCATGTGGCAGCAGACAGAAAGAAGGCAAGTGGCTTGTGGCAGCAGCTGAAAAAGTGAAACCTGTCGCTTTTGTTTTCGACTGCAACGCATTCAGATTCAGATTCTTTTCACTGTGATAAATGCGGGCGAATTAATAATTAGCTAAAATTGTAGGCTTTGGCCAGATTACAAGAATTTCACTCGAGTTGGAAAAATAACCATTATGACATTGCTTTTGAGGTGAACAAATTTTTTATTTGCAGAATAGTTTCTATTTTGGTGTTGATCTGACGAGACATATGAGAAAAGATATAAAAATAAAACTAAAGAAAATATTTTCTGATTAAAATAAATAGTTTTCCAATGCAAAATAATGTCTTAAATAGCAATTTAAACAAAAACAAAGTTAGATTCAATATTTTAAAATTTATTTATATAATATTTAAGATTTAGATAAAAATTAAAAGTTCTTCTGATTACTCATTCCAATTCTTTCATTCATTTTTTACTTGCAGTTGCGCAGCACGATGGCATCTCACAGATCTCGCCCAAATCCAGCAGCCATAATCCCGCGCTGCGTCTCAGAATTGAGAGTACCCTCACCCATACGAACACCATACCCGAGAGTCATCAATCAGCGCCCGTGGAGAACGAGACGCGAGCACGCGTGGAACGCTCTGCCTCACCGATGTTGCACGAACAGCAGCAGCGTGGACAGCAGCTAGGACCCAACGATGTGAACTATGGCGAAGATAGCGAAAAGGATGTGTCCGCAGGACGTTACTTTCACTATAATATCAAGCCCACGGGCACCTACGATGTGCAGGAAGAGCAGCAGCAGCCGGAGCGCACACAGCGCGCCAGAGCAGGCAAAACACTGTCGGCGGGCAGTCGGAGCAGCAGCTCCAGTTCTAGTTCCAGTTCCAGCTCCAGCACTGAGCAGCCTTTTTTAGTGCAAGGGGACCTGCGACCGCCTACGTCGGGGTCCCCAATCAGCCCGAGTCGGAGCAGTACTGCCAGCTCGATAGCGACAGCGACCAGTGCCATCCTGGCGCCGCATAGTCCTCGCCAGAACGGCAATCCCGACATCCAGGACATCATCACGGGCATTGTCAAGCTGCTCAATGGCAATGTCAATGTCCACGCCAATACGCAGGGTGTGCGTCGTCCTTCCGCGAGTCGCATTAACAATCGTGGTCCACCACGCATCTCCGACGTGCAACCGCTGCCCATTGACTATGAGGCACAGAAGCCGGGCACTTCAATGAGACCACCGCCCTATCCCTTTGACAGACCCGAGCGTCCTTTCATTACAGGCGTGCCCATTCCAGAACAGATTGTGCCCGTGCGTCCGGGCTTTGTCAGCAATCGTCCGCCCTGGTATCGCAACAAGCCACGCCCACCCATCACGACCAGCGTCAATGGCAGTCGACGTCCGCTGCCGCAGTATCAGCCGCTGCCGGCGCCACAGCTGCCAGCAAGACCAGCACCTGACCCGGAGCCAGTGCAGCAGCAGCAGGCAGAGTTGGACCAGGAGTCCCAGCAGCAGCCGCAGCAGCCGGATGCTGTGCCACCCACGGACACCACATACGACTCAGAGTTCTCCAATGAGGATGCCAATACGCAGTATATCGAAGTCTCCGATCAGGACGCTGAAGCTGGCGGCGAAGTCGAAGATGAACTGCAGCCACCGCCAGAGCCAACGCCCACGGCGCCAACTAAGGAACATGCGCCCAAGAAGAAGCACAAGCCCAAACCCAGCATCGAGAAGAAGAAGCCAGAACATGAAGGCTTTACCACCATCATAGAGACCAGCTCCGTGGTGAATACGGTCATGGGCTTGTCCTCCAGTTATGTGCCCATGTCCATGGACAGTGTTGAAAGTCTTAGCCATGAGCTGGATCCCTCCACCGAGGAGGTTATCTTTATGACAGCCAATCGAACGCCAGGATTGGAGATCAGCTCCACAACCAGCTCGAGCAGCATTTCAACAATGCCGCTGAGTGAGGCACCTGTTCCAACTGCCATTGCGCCCACATCCAATATACCCATGACCAGCAGTAGCACCTCAGCCACAAGCACCACTAGTACATCCAGCACCACCTCAACTACCACTACCACCACAACCACAACCACCACCACCTCGACTACCACCACTGAAAAGCCGCCCACTGCCAATGCCAATGCCCCAACAACTCCGCCCGCTTCCTATCATCCTCGACCCGGCATTGTGCTCGATGATCCTGAATTCAAGCCCGGCGGCAGACCCAGACCTGCCCAAAGACCAGCTGCACCACAGCAGCCCATACAACCCACCCGACAGCATCTGCCGCCCGGTTATGGTGAAATCTTTGATGTCACACTCTCGGCCATACAAGGACCTGGACCCAAGGGCAGCGGCTCCCAGCAGACGATCAATATCAAGCCATATGGTGCATATGGCACTGGAGCAGCCGGTGGTGCGGGTGGAGCCGGTGCACAGGGACAGGATATCATTGTGTCGGCAGCAGGTGACGAAGGCTTCGTCTCGATCGATGGCAAACGCACTTACATCAATCTATTTGGTGATCCCACAGATCCCCCAGCGGGCGCCACAACGCCAGCAACGCGTCTGCCCCAGCTGCCGGGCACGGCAACAGGTGCTGGTAGTGCTCCTAGTGGTGCTGGTGTAGCTGCTGCAGTTCCTCCCGGTCTACCTAATCATGCGGTTACACAAAGCAGCGGTGGCTATGTGGTGCCGGAAACGGAAGTTGTCGAACTGCAGCCACAAGGCACGAGTCCTGGGTTGGGTCAAGCTCAGAGCAAGCCAGTGCCAGCCGCCACAACCAATGCGGGACCCACACGACCACACTATCGCCAGCGAACCACTCAACCACCTGTCAGAATAGACACCTGCATTGTAGGCGATGATTCCACCTGTGATCAGGCACAGCACGAACGCTGCAAGACGGATAATGGTGTATCCAGCTGTCATTGTAGACCAGGTTAGAAAATTTTGCATTTTTTATTTATTTAAAATGAAGTTAGCAGTTATTTAACTCTCCAACATTTTCAATTTCAGGCTACTCGCGTCGCAAGCATCGCGAGCCTTGTCGTCGTGTGATATCCTTCCATCTGGGCATGCGCGTGGATCGCATCTATGAGCATCGAATCGTCTGGGATACCAAGCTAATGGATCGCAATAGCGAACCCTATGGACAACTGAGCTACGAATCAGTTCGAGCGGTAAGTTTCCAACAAAATCTATATCTAAATCTAGCTAAAACTCTAAACTTTTTCAGCTGGACTCTGCCATGTCGATGACACCTTATTCGGATGAGTTTATGGAGGCCAAGGTGAATAATATTTATCGCGGTGATCCCAATCTGGGCGGCAGTGGCGTCTATGTGAATCTAACACTTAAAGTGAGTATGCCGAGGAATGACCCTTCGTATACCAATTCTAAAATCTACATCTTTTTAGCTGGATGAGAGCGTGGAAACACTGCGTCCTAATCTGCGCAGCGATGTGCAAAAGCATCTGCTGGGTGTGCTCCATCGTCGCAACAACAACATTGGCAACTCTGTGCTCTATGTCAGCTCACCCGAGGGCGCTGTCTCAGCGTTGCACGATATGGATGAATGCCAGTCTGCCGAGCTCAACGATTGCCATCCAAGTGCCAGTTGCAGCAACATTTGGGGCAGCTTCCGTTGCAGCTGTGAGCCGGGTCTGCGTGATCCCTGGGCGGATCAGCCGCAGCGTGCGGGTCGCGAGTGTCAGGCCTGTCCGGATTCATACTGCAACAATCGTGGAATCTGCAGCTACAATGAGGAGGGCACCCAGGCATGTGCCTGTGATTCCAGTCATTATGGCGCTCAGTGCGAGATTGATGGCGAGGTGTTGGGCGTGGCTATAGGCGCCTCTGTGGCCGCTGTTATCATCATTGTGCTGACGCTGGTGTGCCTCATCATGTGGTCACGTCGCTGGCAAAGGGAGCAAAAGAATGCCATGGGCTCACCCGTATTTGGTTATATGAATACGGCTCCACTTAAATCGGCGGGCTTGCCTCAGGCTGGCTATCAGGTGACGCTGGAGGATCGCATGCGCTGGGCACAGATCGCAGATGTAATGGCTCAAACGAATCATTACGGCGTAAGTTTTAATTTCGTGTGGCATCTTTATAAACTTAACCAACCTATTGCTATCCAAGCAGGCGGAACCCATTGGACCCACGCGGCCTTCGTCGGCCATGTTTGCATATCCAAATCTGGGCGGCATTGGCATGGGTACCATTGGTGGCATGTCCCTGCAGAGCACCATGCAAATGCATCATCCATCAAGCATGGCGCCGCCAGTGCCATTGCCCAGGTAAGCACACTGACTTGGAAAAGTATTTTCTATGCCTGCTAACTCTTTTTCAATTGCACTTAGAAGACTTGGCCTGGGTCCGCGTTCCAATGGCATGCGTCAGCTGGAGAATTCCAGTTCCAGCGAGGAGGAGGATCGCGCCGATCTGCTGGGTCGCAACTTTCAAGTGCCACGCCCCAAGAGTCGCAGCAATGGCAGCATAGCGGTGAGCTCTATCAAGCTTCCACAAATATTGTCTTTAACTCATAATTTGTACTTTACAGAACCAATCGGGCATCTACTATGATGTGGATTATGAGCCTTCTGGCAATGGCATTGGCAACACCAGCGTCGATCATCTCTATGGATCACAGAATCAGTCCGTGACGCACTCATCGGGCAATAATCATATACCCGGTCCACAGGGTATACCCATGAGCACCTACACCTCGGGTCGTGCGCCCAGCAGTTACTACATGAAGTGAGCGCCTTCGCCCCCTGCCCTAGTTATACACAGAGCCTGTAAATATGCAATCTACAAGTTAGGAGTTAGTTAAGTAGACGCCTAAAACACTTTTCCACTGCAGTCGGAAAACGCGCAATAACGTCGACTGCAGCTGAGACGCGTTTTTGTGTGCATTCAGCAGATAAAGACTTAGTTTTTAGCATAAATTTGAGAATTGTAGTGCATAGTTAATGCAATGTAAACGATCACTAATCATTAATTTTAATCTTAAATGTTTAAATTATTTTGTCCCTAGACGTCTAATTGCAGTTCAATTTAAAAGCGTAGCCGAAAGTCAATCAAAACGAGCATTAGTATTTTAACGATCAATCGAGCATTTGATTAATCGACTTATGTACTTAAGTTTTAAAGTGTGTGTGAATGTATATAAGTATAAATAAATAGATATAAATGTAAATCAACAACAAATATTTACTTACTTTTTGATTAATTTTATTTTTAATACATTTCTCCTGATTTCCAACACAAAGCGCTAGCTACACTCAAAGGAAAAAATGCCGTTGTTCGTTTTCAATTTTGCGATTTTTTCGAACATTTGTTTTTTTTGATGCAGTTCGATTCGAAATAGCATAAAACGGTATGTGAGTAAAAAAAGGTGTTCTAGAGGGCCGCTAGCTTAGTGGCAAATAAGCAAAAACCGAAGTTACCGAAGGACATGCGTTCAAAAACAGCAAAATTAAAGCGTACAAGTGGTCGATTTTAAGTCTTTGGACAAAAATCAAAATTAGCTAATGAAATTACCTATTCATATATTATTCATTTTATTTCATGATCCACCCCCAAAACCATAAAATTCCGCTAAATAGATCAAAAATGGCAAAATCGTCAACACTATAGTTGCAATACAAAGCGCTAGCTACACCCAAAGTTTTATAAAAGTGTAGCATAGTTTTAGGCGGTCATTGGGAAATAATATACAATAATAATACAATAATAATAATAAAAATAATAATATTATAACTGAATCAATTTGGTCAAGTTTATTGCTATGACAATACAATTGGAAACATTTCTTAAGTGTTTCTTAATATTTATTTAAACTTACATAATATGTTATAAGCGCGTGTTTAAAAAATTTAAAATTTATTTTAAGTCGTATTTTCCAAGTCTTAAAATAACCGCCAAACATTTACTTTCAATTCTCATCAAACTGTGCAGCACACATGTAGCGTCGTCTCACTCTAACGTATAGCAGACATTCACACTGCTTAACTGCTGTAATTGCAAGTGTGTAAGGGAGATAACGCTTAGCTTACTAAATCCAGTGTTGAGCAACGACTAAAGTGCTGTGCACTTTTCATTTGGCGCGCAACAGATTAAATTTAAACTACTTCTTATTTTAATTACTTTGTTTAATTATAAGCAGCGCAAAATGCAGCTGTTGACAGTTTAATTAACTTACAAATGGATTACATTTATTCTGCTGAATCATACAAAATGCAATAACATGGTTGGCTACAGCCAACAACAGTTTATTTATGACATTTTCACTTTTTGGGTTTCTTAAAATAAGCGACTTGATGATTTATGAGTGTCGTCGCGAATGCGGTAGTTGCTTTGGTTCACACGCATAAATAAATTAAAATTATTAGAAAATGAAAATGAAAATTTGTATGTGTGTTCCGTTTGCGTGTGACGCGTCGCGACGTTTGACCGCTTGTTAGAGCCGGAATTGGAACTGCTGGAGGCGCCTCTTATGCAACACACTCTGACACACAGGTGGCAACTGGCAACAGGTAACAACTGGCCACTTGGCATGCCCATAAACAATGAGCGTGCATAAAACTTGACCCCTACAAATAAGTATATATGCTGAGTGTACCTATTTTAATGATGTACAGCATAGCGCAACCTCGATGGCCCCTTCGATTGCCATGTCAAAAGTGCCTCCCGCATTTTGTAGACAGCTCTGAAATAATACTAAAAATAACCATCAAATCAATATCGATCATAATGCTGTATTAGCTGGCTAATGTTTATAATTGTGATGCGTATGAAGTTCAATGCCATTTGAGGCATCAAACGCGGCGGCGGCAACTAATTAATCGACACCTTCACTGTCCGATAATTTTTGACTTAAGGTAAAAACGCTTAGCGCCAGCAATTGAAAGTTAAAAGGTCGTGACGCACAGTGGTCCTCAGCTGATAAATATATTGTCAGAAGTAAAATTTGCAGTAAAGAAATATTAATAATATTTTCTTAAACATATATATCTATAGAACATCTTTAATATATTGTTCAAAAATTGATATCGCAATTTTGTTTTTCTTGTCAGAAATTTCTTAATTGATCTAGAAAGTTTTACTCAAAAATATATTTTTTAAATGTAGAAAATTTGATATCGTTAAAAAATAACGTTTTCTAGAATTTTTCTGCATGTTTATTAGAGCTATTTTTTGGCTCAATATCGTTTATTAAAAAACGCATATTTAAATTGTTTTTAACGAAACCTAAAAATAGCAAATTATAAAAATTATAATCTCAGACTAGTTAATTATTATCAAATTTACAACAATTTTCATTCAAAGACTCCACAGTGCGTTTGTTGCTCAGCGCTAATAGCACCTATTTCATAATTATCAAAAGCAACACAATTCAAAGATGATTTTATTAGATTGTTTACTTTTACGGAATGAAATAGATGTTGACCCAAATATAATTCAATTTTTTTGCCATGACGCTGCACTCTTTTGCGTATCGAATTGCGACAGTGGCAAAGACAGAGTCATAAAGGCGGAGGCGTGTCCCGTTGTACATTGTACATTGTCCATTCCAAATTGAAAATAACGCAGCTCACGTAAACGTGCGGCTCGTGCTGTGCGAAACTCACATAAAATGTTTGTAAATTTGCAAAGTGATGGTAAATAATATAAAGTATGGTACTTAAATCGATGCTCCCACCCGCATTAGTGGTCTTTTGTGATGCGTTTGCAAATTTGAACTCATTTTTGGCATATTATGTCATCGAATTGCGCTTCTTTGTTTGATGTTAGAGTTTGGCCTTCAGAGCACTGTGCAGCAGGAGCAATGTGAGCTATACAGATCTGTTCAGAATTCCAAACGATTTACGAATTACTGCTCTGATTTCCGATCGGAATGGTTTCGTTTCTAAAAGACTAAAGAGTTTTGGAAATTATAATACCTGAATTACATGTTATCTTTCGAATTAAGTATATTAGTTTTATCGATAGTTATGCAAAAATGTTAAACAATAAAAATCCTGCAAACGAACAAGCATAAGAGACTTGTTTATTCAGTTAAAAACATCCAAACTCAGCTCACTTTTTCTCAACTTGGATTCAGCAAAGTGTAAAAATCTAATGTCCGTTTGGGTCAAGAGACACAAATGTTGTAAAAACAACTTGAAACATACAACTTGCAATCGTGGGCGTATGCGCGAAAATACGCGAGAGAATTGCAACAAGTTGCCATAAAAGTGTAAAAGCAAAAGTCATAAAAAACATTTGACACCCGCTGGCAGTTGCCTTTACCTTCGCATACCTTTTGTCTTCCAGTTAAATTGTTGCGTCTCTTGGCCATTCAAAACCAACAGCGGCGACAATGACAATGTGGATGTCGTAGCCAAAGTCGATGTCGAGTTGAAGTTGTTGTATGTTGCTGCCTCTGCTGCTGCAACACAGGCAACACTGGCAACCGCAGGCAATCGCAATTGCAGCCGCAGGTGTTGCAAACTATTATTCATAGCTCGACACTCAGTTCCTCGTGCTCGTGACATGCAACATGGCTTATAGTCTCGACTTGCGACTCGCGTCTCTCAATTGTTGGGCGGCAAGTTGTTGCTGTTGTTGTTGCCATTTGTCATAATTGGACGCGCGTGGAAGATGCGCTTCCAACTTCCTTGTTGGCATTATTATTGTCACTGCCTGTCAATGTAAGGCAAATGAGTAAAGCTGACTTAAAGTTGGGCAAACAAACCGCAAAACAACAACATTGTTTCTGTGTGCCACAGCCTGAAACAACAACAAGAAGTCTGTGCAAAAAAGGGAATGCCTGCACAGTGGTTGAAAAGTGGCTCAATTGTGGCTGTATATAGACTTGAGACGGTTGTAGAAATCGAAAATTCATTGAGTACGTAATCAATGAGATAATTTTAATTATTTTTTTAAAATTTTTTCGAAACTTTGAAGTTCTGTTGAATTTCTTATGAGTCCACCAATTTGCTTAAAAATTTGTTTGTTGGCGTAGATTTCATTTGTGCTAAATGTACTGCCAAAATTTATCATCAATGCTTTCAAGGTACTTTTGTATTGAAGATTCTAGACAATATAAGTTATACTATAATAAGTTATACTGTAGATTTTAAGAACTGATCAGTTACCTTTTTAATTTGTTCCTTCATTTCGCAAGGAAAAATACTTATACAGTTCAGTCCTTAATCATAGACAAGCATATTTGATACACAAAGTCTTGTAAATAGTGAAAACTGGAAAATTAAAGAGAAACTTATATCCGCAAAATCTTGCCGAAAGTGAAACGTGAAACAAGCCTGAAAAGCTTCAATCGAAATGTGAAGAATATCTTTTCATACAGATTAACAACTTCAAAATTATTTAGTTATCGAGTTGCTATAGATATTTTCGGAGAATTTTTAGAACATGTCTTGAAAACTTCATCCATTTTACATACCCCAAATGCACTAGTTTTCTATGCTAAAATTAAAAATAAATAAAAATAAGTTTGTAGTTATATTATTTAGTTTTATTATCAATTGAGTTGTAAATAAAACACTAAACCACTTAAAATTAACTGCTCATAAAATCAACGCCCACATCTCCGCTCATTATTATGCTACAAATCTTATGGGAATTTAAACTAATTGGCGTGGAAAACTGAGCGAAATAAAAATGTGGTTTTGTGGTCTACATGTGAAAAGACCTTCAGTGTGATAAACATCAGCAATGCTGACAGTTTGTACCACTGTGGCAGGCTTTATAAGTAGTTAGTTACTACAAAAGCGGAACAACAGCAGCAGTGAAAAAGCATTAAAAGTTGTACAAAAATCATGACAAAAAGCATGCCAAATGTTGCAGTTGCAACAGTACATACCACATACTATATACTTAAACACACACATAGTTAGACTGCTGAATAAATGCCATAAAAAATAGTGAATGAAATTAACATACGTGTTAATGAGCAAAAGCGCACAGGTGAAGGAAGATTCGCACGCACATAAAATAACTTCATTTACATTAGAGCCAGCTACTGTTGCTGCTGCTGCTGTTGCTGTTGCTGCTGCTACCCCACAGCAACAGCTAGATACTACAGCTGTTTCGGCTAGACAATCAGCTAGACATTCAATCTTTTTGGCCGTGGCTCAATCAGAGAGCCTCTGGGCTATGCATGTGAAAGTGTTTGGGATGCAGATGACGTAACACAGTTGCATCTTCAACTGCAGCAACAACTGTTGTCGTTCAGCCGCATATCGAAGTGTGTTGGTCACGGGCCACGCCGATTGCGCAATGTCTAATTGTGTCTTTAACAACAGGAAGATGGCTTCAATACTTCCGCTTAGAGTTGGAGTTCGTATCCATACTCGTAAGTCGAAGTGTAAGCCTTGTGGGCGTCTTTATTGCCCATCGCAATTGCTGTTCAAATTAGCAATATTTGTCAAAGTGCTATTAAATATTACAGCCTCTCGCAGCAGTCTCATTTCATCGTTTCAGGTGTTGTTTCTCAAAAGCATGAGGAAATCTGCTGCAACAGCAGCTGCATCACCTGACCAGAAGAAGCCAACAACAACATGTTGGCGACGCTACGCAAATTGGAATGTGAGAGACCTCTGACAGTGCGAATAAATGAATAAATGAATGCTTGGCCTGAGTTGGCTATGGCTTGCTTTGGTTTGGCCAATTCATTTACTGCTTTGCTCAGTTGCATAACGCACAGAGCCTGTAGGTAGACATTAAGCCATACTGAGCCGCATCTGAGCCACTCAGAGCCTGAGCCACTGAGCCGGTTTGCTTTTTTTTTTGGCAGACAACTGCAACTGTTGCTGCTGTGCGTTCAAAGGACAACGCCTCACTGAATACCAAAACGGCATAATCATTGGCTTAGCTCTCCTCTGGCTGTATATTTGTATGTGTATGTGTATGTGTGTGTGTGTGTGTGTTTGTGTTAGAGCTGCAAGAATATCGATAGTGCAGCCCCTCGATATTTTCGATAGTTATGTAAGAATATAAATGAAACTTATAATTAAAATTGTAATACAAAATGATAAAAACCAAGTTTTACTAAAGTTATGTTATGCATACTTCTCCAAAAACATTTCAAACTGAATCGTTTTCGACTTTATATATCGGATATTCTCTGAGCAATCTGAAAATGCAGTATAATTTTCAAATGGCAATAACTTTTGCACAGATCGATGAATAGTAAAATCTTTGCAATGTTTTTTGTAGAGAATTCCTGAAAATTTCAAAAATTATTATTTTCATTTTTAAAAAATGTTTTTATTCAATAATAAAACAAAAAAAACTAGATTTTTAAAATGTCTACCTTTATTTGCTACAAATGTGAAAATTTAACAGAAAAGTTCTTAAGAGCTACAGAATAATAATACAATTTTTAGTTTGTCTTTTAAATTTCATTAAACTACTTGCTATATTATTTATTCCATCTAAAAATAACCGTATCGATTTAGTTAATGATAAGACAATGGCGATGTATTTAAAAAATAATCTAATGCTAAAATTTTTCTTCAAAACTTAACTCGATTTGGATTCTGGTATTGCTTTATAGTTGGTCAGTTAAGAAACAATCAAAATTGGCAACAAAACATATATCGATACTATCGATTGTTTTCTTGCAGCTCTATTAACAATGTCTTCTGCTTGTATTTATGGCCAAGATTGGCACAGTCAAAACTGCTCAAGATTGCAACATCATTGCCATAAATAACTGTACTCATACAGACTTAAGTACATATGTATTATCCGTATAACATGCTGTTAACCTGCTCATCGTTGTCCGGGCGACCTTGGCGCTCTTAAAAACGCACCTTCTCTGCAGATCTTTTGGATTTTGATTTCGATTTCATTTACCATTTAACATTTACCCACTTAAAAGTCATGTGAGTTAAGCTGAGTTGCCCCATAACATTTTGGCCACCTGCGGCGGCAGCTTCTTCTCCCAACTTCAACTCCAACTCCAGCTTCAACTCCAACTCCAACTCCAGCTCCATCTTCAACTTTCAATTGTGTGCAAGTGTTTGTGCGCGTTGAAGCAATTAATGATGCATTTAATTGCAATTGCGCTGACAAAACGTCGCTCCTAATTGGCAGCAGTTTGTGTCTGGAACGAAATGTTGCAACCTGGGCAAGGTGCACGGGGCAGGTAATCAATTTTGGGCGCTGCAATCAGCTGTAATTTCATTTACGCTCAATGTGGGTCAACTGCAAGAGTGGTAACAATAACATTACCGTCAACACTTGAGCCGAAACACCTGCAGCATCAGCAACAGCAACAGCATCATCATCAGCTTTAACTCCAACCTGTATATACTCTGATGCGATATACGTAACGAATTGGAGCAACAAATGTGCCGCAAGCCAAAAAAATATAAAAAATACAAAAAATAAAAGCAATAAGCAATTACAGAGCCGATATGTCAAATATGCTTTAAATTGACGATGACGTTGCAGGAAGAGAGACTCAACATTGGGCTTTACATATTGAAGGCCAACACTTTTCTTTGTGGCTATAATTGTAGTTGTTGTTGTTGTTTTCTTTTGTAACATTTAAGCGTATGCCTTATTGGGCAACATCTTCAATTCCATTCGATATGCAAGTGCAAACGTACATACTTCAAATTACAAATGTTAATAATTTTTCGACAGGTCTTTGAGCAAAGTGTTTTAAAATTAATCAAAATTTTAATACCCAGTTTATCCGGTTAAAAATATCAATAATGTTTTGCCAAAGTTTGTGCAGATGGGCTTGCCAAGTCTTGTAGTAATTAATTACTTAATAAACTAACATTTAAATAAATGAATAAAAACTGTTTACAAGAAGCTAAAAGCAATCAAATCGAAGTCTAAAACAAGTTAGGAAAGACTTTAAGTAATTGATTACTTATTAATGTAAAATTTATATAAATGAACAAATATTGTATACAAAAACTTAAAAACAATGAAATTCTAGTTTTAACAGGACCGGAAATTTTTATAATAATTAATTATTAAATAAGTGCATAAATATTGTTTACAAGAAGATGAAAACAATGAAATCCAACCCTAAACATGTAGGTTAAGATGACTTTGGATTAGCTTAATTATCTTAGTTATATAACACAAAGGATATCTTTATTTATATCGTTAAGTTAACAATATTTTTTTCATAATATTTGTATTAAAGTTTACTTGTGTTAATTTTTAAAAATATCTTTAACTCATTAAAAGCTGTTACTTTTTTTTTCAGCTGGCAACCTTGCGTATGCACATTAAGATTAAGTATACGTTGTAGCCTTTGGCAAAATATAAAATTGAGCTGTTGATATATACAAAATATACAATTAACTGTCAATTGTTTTGAAAAACAATGTAATATTTTTAAGCGATACCAGTTATTACATAAGGAAACATCATAAAACCAAACTGCTTAAGATAATGTATGTATTATTTTCTCAACTATTTACATTTGTAATTTATCAGCATTGGCATTTTGTATAAATCAAAACATTTAATGGCATTTCTTTTGTGCAAACAGGCCAAAGCGATCCTTCAGCTGGTGCTTTCAATGCCGCACGGCAGCGTCATTAAAAGACTTGTTTCACTTCATATGTGAAAACTATATAGCAATGCATAACCTAAATAAACGTCGAGATCAATGAAAAGATGCAGTAAATTATGCAACCGGCAGGGACTCCAGCGACAACTCCTGTTTCCAGGCCCCAGTTTCTGCTTCAACTGCAGCGAAAGGTGTTTACAGCGCCTGCAGCGCCGCGCTGTCCACGACATCTTCGCGCCAAAGAAACTATATAACCAAAAATTACCAAAAAATTGAAAATCAAAAGAAACAAAATCGAAATAAATATAAAACTTGCTACACGAGTTGTCGTCCGTTGTCAATCTGCGTGCACGTAGCAAAAATTTCAATTTTCTTTTCTTCTTTTTTAAACAAAACCGAAACAAAACCAAGTCAAGTGGACCCGCTGAACACGCTTGGTTTTGGTTTTTGGGTCTGGGCCTGATCCAAACCTGGGGAGCAGCAGTTAACGCTTTTTGGCGCTTATTGTTGCTGACGTTGCACATTCTTCATATATTTTCTGTTGCTGTTTTCCTTTGTGCCTGTTTGCTTTTACCTAATTTTGGGCTTTGGTTTTTGGTTTTTTATACCCTTGGAGAGGGAATTATAATTTTGTCACGAAATGTGTAACGCATTGAAGGAAACGTCTAAGAAAAAAGGGTTATATTTTCTTGATAAGCATCAACAGCCGAGCCTCAGATTAAGAGCTATCTTGATAAAACTTGCCACAGATGCTTCTTCCTTCTGCAAGCAGCACATATGTCAGAATCGGCTAGATCGGCCGACTATAACATATAGCTGCACTAGAAACTATTGGTTGAAAAATAAGTTTTTGTATGGAAAACTTCTTTGTTTTTCAAGATAACTCAACCAAACTCATTTAATCTATCTTTAAGGACAGTTTATACATGATGACAAGATTGCGTCGAAATCGGACTTCTATAACTTATAGCTGCCGTAGGAACCATCGGTTGAAAATAAGTTTTTGTATGAAAAACTTCTTTGTTTTTAAAGATAACTTAACCAAACTCACTATATCTAAATTAAAGCACGTTCTACACATGTTGACCAAATTTGATCAAAATCGGACCACTATATCTTATAGCTGCCATAGAAACTATCATTTGAAAATAAAGTTTTCTTATGCAAATCTTTGCTGTAAGAGTATATATCTTCGGCATGCCAAAGATAACATTTCTTTCTTGTGGTTTTTTTCTTATTTTTGATTTTTGTAAATTGGTTTAACATGTCGCTGCAATTGCCGTTGTCTGGTTTTGTCTGCTTGTTGCTGTTGTTGTTGTTGTTGTTGTTGTCTGTCCAAAAGTCTTCTGGTTGTCTGGTTTTGTCTGTTGTGTGCGCTTCTTTTCTTTACTTTTTTTTTGCATTGAAGGCCGTTGTGGCAGCAACGACTGCAACTCCTTCCGCTCCACTCCACTCCATCTCCAGCTGGTCTCTGTGGTTGCAATTGTGGCTTGTGATGTAACAACGGCTACTGCAGCGCTGCGCTGCGCTGCGTTGCTTTGCGTTCATAAGTAAGTAAGTAAGTATGTCGAAGCTGTGGACACTGTCAATTTCAATTTTGCATATTATTTATGAAAGACTTTTGGCAAAGGGTCAGCTAAAACTGCAAAATGCAGTCAGGTAGCTGCAACTACCTCACTCCCATTTAATTGAACCCCCCTCTATTCTTCACTTCTTGGCCAAGAGTGTTAATTGCTCATTTATTAAACTATATATATGTATAATGGGCACTTCTGTTGTTTAGGTTGGGGGTTCATCATAAAACGCACACCTTATTACCATGCTAAAAATGCTGTTAAATGGCATTTAGTGCTAGACACATATTGCTATTATAGCTGGCCCCCAGCGCCACTGAAGCGGAGCACTAACACTAACAATGAGTGTTGGTGTTCGTGTTCGTGTTGCTCTTGGTTAGAGTTGGACAAATATCGTGCTTTCTTTTCTTGTGACACGAATATGCACGAAAATAATATATATATTTATAATGGATTACGATAAAGCTAAAGTTTTTGATTTGAGTTTATTTACACATTGAATACTAGCTTTCCCATTTTCCGAACTTGGTTTTGAGTTTTCCAAAACTGGCGAGAAACGTGCCGAATTTATTTCAGTCAGAAGTTTTAAAAGTTAGTTAGAACCTGATCGCACTCAAATTACACTTTCTTTCATTTTCACAGCTCATTTTCCGAACAAGGGGCTGAGATATAGAAATCGTTGAAATAAGGGTAGAATGATTTTTCGTATAGATCGTTAAAAATGAGCTTGAGCCTGATCCGATGATAAACAAAAATGTTTCATACAGCAGTTTCCGCGAGTTTTCCACACTTCTCGATCGAATTTTATAAAAGCCCTTCTTAGTGCTCACTTTTGGCTTTAGATAAAACTTTTTTGTAAACTTTAGTATCCTAAGAAAACATATCATTATGCTGAATTCATGCTCTTTAGGCATAACTTTTGCACAAATTATGCAAAATCATGAAATTCCAATTTAACGTAATTTATGCATAAAATAGTCTAAATATATGCATTTCGAATGATAAGTAATCATAATTATGCATAAATAAACATAAATTATGCAATAATAAGTACAAGATGTGCTTTATTAATAAGATATTATCAAAATTCAAATTTATGATTAAGTAAAGTATGAATACTGCCTTATATTTCTGTTTTAATTATGAGAATGAATAGTAAAATTTATCTATAGCTTTGTAAGTATCGTTTACAAAAAAATATCGAACACTGGCTCATCTCTAATTGAAGTGCTATTATTGCCTTCGTCATTGGTTTACGTCTTCATGCTGCGTCCCGATGTGAAGGTCGTTGTGTTTTTTGTTTACACAAATGCCTGTCGGCTTTGGGGGGCTTTGGGGGCTTTTTGGCACTTTGGCGAATTGCAGGCCACAAAACCGAACTGTGCTAATTGTTTGTCACTAAACCATTATACAGTTAACCAAGCTTAAACATGTCATATGAAATGGAAGCACGTATTCGCTTAAACATTTATTGGAGCAGCCGCAGTGACGCCTACAGTGTGCCATATATGACCTTATATAGAAACATATATCCTAAGGGCAATTAGACGCTCTTGTACATCATTATTAAGCAACATAACATAATAATTATTAATCAATCAATGCGAATGCGTCGACACATTCTAGCTCTGGGCCATAGTTGTCGTGCTTGAGTTCCGAGATCAAGCAAAGCGCCAACGCGCACTTCAGTTTCCAAGAGCAAAGAGACCAAATATTTGAAGATTGCGTCTGCTGCGACGGAGGGTGCTGCTGCTGCGGCAACTTTACCTTGGGAAAATCCGAGCAGTCATCGTCAGTCCGAGTCCAATTCATCAGTCAACTAGGGTCGTCACACAACGTAAGACAAGAGAAGACAAGACAAGACAAAAGCCGAGAGAGTCCAAGCCGCGCTTTACTCTCACTCTCTTCTTGTGGTCGGCTTTTCGCTTTCAATGACGCTGGCAGCGCAGCTGGCGTTGGCGTCGACGTCAGCGTTCGGCGTTGCGTGCATTTTGCACATTGGGCGACAAGCGAACGCTTTCAGCCGAGACTGTAGTTGAAGCTGCGACGCTGGCAGCGACTGCGATTTTTGACGGCGACTGCGACTGCGGCAGAGGCCTGAGAGCTTTGCGGCGTCGGCGGCGGCTCGACCGTGTCCCCACCACACATACACACACACCACACAGACCAAAGAGTCCGCTTTTACAACGTATTTTTTTTTTTGCCCAAAAAATTTGTTGCTGTTTTTTGCCGCTGCGACGTCGACTGCGCTGCGTTTCTTTGGCGCGCGTCTCATTCAAAATATAAATAGATGTGCATGTAGGGAAATGCGAATAGTGTTCATAGAAGACCTCAGCGGAGGCACATTCAAAGCTCTTTTATTTTAGACGCGCTGTTGGTGGTACAGGGATTCCAAGCATGAGATCCCTCAGTTTATTGGTTAGTGTTGTTGCGACAGATCGTGCAAAATAACGGTGAACTGTGCTCTAATATCCTGAAAGTGTATAAAGATTTGTGTAAAAAGATTTGTGTGTAAAAATACATAAGAAAAATCTAAAAAACATATGCATGAAAAAAATCTTTTAAAATTTAAACAAAAGTGATTTTAAAACTTCGCAAAAAAATAAAAATACGGATTATTTTCTAATTGATTCTTCTGCTGCCGCCCACAGCTACTTGGCGCCAGCTGCGCGCTTATACTAAGCTTAGCTTATGCACATCCGCCCGAGGGTGTGTGGAAGAAGAAGCTAACCTGGAAGGAGGATTGGGTACAGGTATGGAAGACAATCAAGAAAGAAGCATGGGAAACCAAATGGAAGAAGGTTTCCGTGCCAATTTGGAAGGAAGTACAGGTAAGCAGAGGACATGAGAAAGGAAAAGGATACCAGAACTAAATCAAATGCCAAATGCAACAGGTGCCCGTTTGGAAAGAGGAGCAGGTGCCCGATTGGAAAATAGTGAAAAAGCCCAAAATTGAGGAGCGTGAAGTGCCCGCCTGGAAGGATGTCAAAGTTGCCGAGTGGAAGAAAATAACGAAACCAATTTGGGTGCCCACAAAGGTGGCCGTTTGGAAGGAGATTAAAGTGCCAATCTGGAAGGAAATCCAAGTGCCCGTCTGGAAGGAAATTCAAGTGCCAGTGTGGAAAGAAGTACAGGTTGCAGACTGGAAGCAAATGCACGAGCCACAATGGGTAAGAATCAGAAAAAGAGTATTTTCAGAAGTTTAAAAGCTAATAATGTCATACTCTGTTTTGCTTAGGTAAAAATGGGCATTCCTGGCGAAAAGTTCCTGGGCAAAGATCACGAGGGCTGGGAGTACACCAGTCACGATCTGTGGCGCAAGAAGCTTGTTTGGAAACCAGTGTGGAAGAAGATCTGGCGCACCGAGAAGAAGCAGGAATGGAAAACCGAAAAAGTGCAAGAGTGGAAAACGGAAAAGGTGCAAGAATGGAAAACCGAAAAGGTGCAGGAATGGAAAGAAGACAAGAAACTGGAATGGAAAGACGAATGGATACAGGTGTGGAAGAACTCAAAGAAACAGATCTGGATCAAGGAGAAGCGCGAAACGTGGATAGAGGAGAAGGTACAAATCTGGCGCACCGAAAAGAAACAAGTCTGGGCCACCGAAAAGAAGCAGGCGTGGAAGGATGAATGGCAATCAAAGCAGGTGCCCGTCTGGAAGGAGGTCAAGGTACAGGAATGGAAAAAGGTCTGGAAGCCAGTATGGGAAAAGGTCTGGGTGCCAGTTAGTCATGGACATGGCTGGGACTAATCATGGGGTCTGCTGAAAAGCTCATATTTCGCAAAACTATGCGACAGCACTGATATCTGATAACTGCCCCTTTGGTCCTGGTCCTGGTCCTGAAATTGTTGCTACGAATTGTTAATTCTTAAGTCAGCCTTGGCATATCATACCATCCATACCATCCATACAAATTTTTGATCACCTGTCATCTATAAACTTTCTATATCTATTATTCTTTTGTACCTGTCTCTATCTTTAAGTGTACAAATTAGTCATGCGCGCCTTTGTCTTTAAGTTATGAAAAATTTCATTTTCAATGAAACAATTTATTAATTGGCCTTTTGGATTTGCCATTGAAATTCAACTTCAATGAAGAATGAAGCTCAAAAACAACAACAACAACCACAACAAGTTGAAAATGTACATAAAATGTTTGTAAATATGTACCTAAAACGATAATCATAAACATAATCGTAATAAACATCACAAAACTATTGTACAAAAAATTTTCATGTAAAGCGAGAAAAACATATTAAATAATAAACAAAAACAAAACATTATAAAAATAACAACATAAAAACCAAGCCAAAAAATTTACTTTTAATTATGGTCCACACTTGAGGCGTTTTTAATAGCAGCACGTAATTTGAGTTAGCCACCCAACTGATGAGGTGATGATATGATGATATGATGAAGAAACTGTTCCGGCTGTTCCTTTTACTTTCATCGATTACGCAATAGAGCATCTTCAACTACAGCTTCAATGCCATTCCCATTTTTGCTATTAGATGGCCATTAAGCCAAAGATGCAACTCATAAACTTGCAGGCCTCATGACACGCGGAAGTTGAAGTTAGATAATAAAAATCCCCCCCGCAATAAAAAGAAGACTGAAATGGGCAAGTTTTTTTTATGTTTTTGGTATTTGCACGATTGTTTGCAATCGTCATCTTCAGCTGCTGCTGCTGCTGCGGGAGGCTAAGTGCCAAGAGCCAAAGCCAATGCATATGAACTTGCCGCAAAAACAACAGCAACAGCAGCAGCCACATTGTCGATTGCAACGCCGCATCCGATGCTGATGCCAAATAAATCTCAAGGAAGCATCTCTGCCAGATAAGCTCAGCAAAACACAATAACGCCTGACTTCCTGTTCAAGTTGAAGTTGAAGCTGCAGCTGCGGTTTAGGGTTAGCAGGCGCCTCTAGCTGTTGCTGTTGCAGTTTTAGTTGCAATCGCTGTCTCAGTTGCAAGTCCAAGTCACTCGGTCGTCGTTGTTGCAACATGTTGCTTTAATTGACTCTCGCTCTCTGTGTTTGTGTGCCAAAAAAAAAACCGTTGCCGACATCACTAAGACACTTGCTGCACCCCTCACCCCCACCCTTTACCAGCAGCAGCTGCATATAAGTCTAGTTAGCAGCCGTTGGCGACAGCAGCCGAGGAAGCAACTTGTGGCAGTTGCAGTTGCCGCATTGAATACCAAAACTGGACCCCAGACGCCACAATTGCAACGATTAGGTAACCGTTACACCAAAAATAGCAGCGCAACCAAAAGTTCGAGTTCAAGCTAACATTTAAGAGGAGTTTTGTTTATGTTCATCAAATTTACAAATTCACAGATTCACGCCCGATTTGCTGGCAGACCCTTAATTGATGAGTAGCTTGAGTAAAAATTCCCAAAATATTTCAAGGCTATTTTTGCAGATTTTTTCCAAGAAATGGTTTTGTTTATTATATACATACTTTGAATGAATTGTGTTGAGCAATGCTTATGTAAATAGACAATGAAATAAAAATCTGTTTTTTAAAGTTATTAAAATTAAATCTAGAAGAAACATAATGCCCAATTCAACATAGCGAATCTGAATCGATTCATTATCGACAAAATTATATAAGTTTGTAAAACATCTAGAAATATATTTTCTTAATTCTTGCAAAAATCTTTTGATATATTAGCATGGTTTTTGATCGAAAAGTAAGCTCAGAAAATATTTTAAAATCTCATTTACAACTTATTTTCTAGAAAATGTGGCTTAATGTAAAAAAACCAAAAACAAATCTTAATAAAAATTGTTCAAAGACGCATAAAAAAATATAATAATATTTTAACTTTTTGACTGATTATAAAACACACTTAATTTCCAAAGAAAACTGTCAACTGCATCAAAACAGAAACACGTAAATTATGTAAAAACAATTTTAGGAGTGCAATTGAAGTATCAACTTAATACTTAATAACTCCTTATTTCAAAAAATGTGTAAACGATAATCGTAATTAAAAGTAAAACAAAAATGTTGCTGCTAAAAACTTAAAGCTTTTTGATTCAAAACAACTTTCCAAATTTGAAACAGAGATCATTTTACAATTTGGTTTATCTTGCGCTAAATATGAGTGCTAGTTTTTTTTTTTTTTGCTTCCGTATGGTATACAACTTGTTAGCCATATTAACCTTTTAATAACTTTATTTGGGAACAACGAGCAAAGCAACAACTTGACCAATAATTAAGTCAATGACTTTTTGTTGAAAGTCATGCTCAAGGTCTAAAAGGTATCAGTTCCTATCAAGATTGAAACAATGTCGAAAATGCATAGACAAAACTTCAAAAACTTCAAATGCATTGTAAGAAGTTGCATTTTAAAAATGTCAAAACCATTTTCTTGTTGTGGCTTTACTTTGTCTCTTTTGTACAAAATGGTTAATGTCTTTGTTTTAATTGTTGTTGTTGTTATTGTTGCACAAAGCCGCGTTACCTCGAACGTAATCAAGCTGCTTGTTGTTGTTGTTTGTTTATTTAGTTTGGAGTGTTTGCTTTAGGCTTTAATTCAAGTACTCAATGTTCAGTTTTAACGATGCTCAGTTTCTGTCGCTGTGTCCAGTTTTTAGCTAATCTGTTGATGGTATCGAAAGCGGCGAGACGCACGCGGCGTATGCGTAATAATTTTGATGGGCAACCAATCGAGGCAGAGTGGCAAATTGCGCACAGCTTCACGGCTCTTTATGTAATGCACGCAAGTGTCATGCGAAATTTATAATTAAACAGCAACAACAACATTAACAATAACAATAAACAAAACCAAAGCACCACAAGACAGCAGCAACAGCAACAACAACAAGCACAAACTTTACGCATTTTGAGTGAAGCACAAGTGAAGCAAGACGCAGTCAGCTGTTGTTGTTGTTGTTGTTTTAATTGTTGCAGCAGCAGGCACAACAACAACAAAGCCGCATTGCACAAGCATCTAACAAAAACAAAACCAAACGAAAAACTCCAAACGTAAATTGAAAAGAAGTAATAAAAATAAATTTGATAAAAAAAATCACAACAAAAACAACAACAGTAAAAACAACAAAAATATGTTACAATAAAGCGAGAAATGTTTATTGTAATAAATCTTTTGTTTACACACACAAAAACACGAGTGAAATATTTATTTATGTTTATATTTATTTGGAGCCGCCGCAACAAAGCGCTGCTCAGGTTCAAGACAACGGCAACATCAACGACAACGGCAACGACAACTAAAACAATAACTACAACAGCAACAAAAACAAAAACAACACCTAGCCGACACAAAAAACTGAGCCAGAGCAAGCGGCACGTGAGGTGAGGCATGTGGCGCGGCTTTGAGTTGCTCTGTTGTTGTCTGCGAAGCGTGAAGCAGAGGTTGTTGCACGCATCAGCAGCAGCTAAAGTTGATGCTGCTGCTGCTGCTGCTGCCACAGCAGCAACCACTGCCTTGATCTGTGCCGGGTGTTGATCGCATGACGCTTCCAGCTGCTGTTGTCGCCGCATGTGGGTCACTGCATCAAAATGAAAATGAAAATGAAAATTAAATGAAATCTGTGTATTTGTGCAGAACTGGAGCAGCCAAGCGGTCGCTGTTTAGGCCATATTTGTCATTAAGCCAGCGGCAAGGTCGTCTCAGCGCATTTCGTTGACAGCCAACTAAGAAATGTGGCAATATAGCAGCAGCCGCAATAGACAACAACAAACCATGACACAGCTAAACTCATAGTGAATGTGGCAACTTTATCTTCAACTAATTAAAATGAGTGCGTATTAGGTACTTAGGTTTGTGGCAGATCACAATCTCCTGTTGCAATTAATAGCTAAGCAATAGTGCTGAACAAGTTTTAACAATTAGGCTTGTTACCATTTTCAATTCCAATGAAAACATTTGGCATTGGTATTATTAGCTTTTCTGCATTTCGAATAGTATTCGGAAATTCAGTTTGAAAAGTTTGAGACAGTGGAGTGAGAAGTATTCGAATTTATCTTTAAAAAGAAAGAACAATTGCTATTTCAATCGAAATTAGGATAAACAGGAAATATTTAATGCGATTTTAATTTTAAAGATTTTAACATTGGTTCGCACACTGTTCCTACTGGCAATTTCAATACAGATTCAAATATTTTTTTTAAATTTAATGACTTAAAAAGTCTTTCTTAAATTATGACTTTATCAACATTTTATTTGCAAGCGCCGACATAAACATTTGAATGCGTTTTAAAAACTGTCAATATTATTAATGCTACCGTTGATTAACTCTAAAAATAAGCAAATGGGCATCTATTAATAGTTTAAAAGCACTATTCAGCAGCATTTCAAACAGCGGGGTTTGCAATGCGTCTAGCTCGAAATGAAAGACTGAGGCGACAAACTTGTTTTGGTCACGCGACAACAAAAGACTTTGTTTTACAACACAGGCCATCAAAGCAAATGGCAACCATTTGTGCAGAATCTAAGCCAAACTGAAACTGAAACTGGAAACTGGTCAAATAAACTCCCAACTTGTGCTATTAAATTGGGCCAGTTGCTGTGTTTTTTTTTTGTTTTTGGGCTCAGGCAACCAATTTCATTCATTATATGTAAATTGAAATTTGTTGTCAATCATTGTTTTGTTACATTTGTGTCGTTGTTGCTGCTGCTGCTGTTGTTGTTGTTGTTGTTGTTGGCCTAAATGCAGCTGTCACTTTATTTATATCTCTATCTCTCTATATATTTCTCACTCTGACCGGGGGGAGCAATGGAATTTATTACAGCGCTTCAACGCAATTGCATTTTACGACTTCCTCGAGCTGCATTATTATTAACCAGTTAGTAGTTAGTCGACTCTCGTCTCTTTAGACTCTCAAACTGATACGCTAAATGGCCAATATGTGACGCCAGCTTTGTCATGCTACAACCCCACCATTCCCCTTACCTACTTGCAGTGGGCAGTAGCTGGTTTGTCGTTTGCCGCTTGTCGTTTAAACGTTTGACTGATTTTTTTTCTCAGTTTTTTTTTTATATTTTTTTATTTTTGCCCTCTTCAATATTTGCATGTTGTAATTTTTTTTTGTTATGCAGCTCTTGGGTATGGGGGAGACAATGTGCAATTGTTAGGCGGGCATCGCAATTGTTTTTTTGCACACATTTTACAGCCAACCACATAATTTTAAGTGCTCTGACGAGGTGTTTTCACAGCATCGTTAAAATATAATAAATGATATATAAATGGGCGGCTGCTTGGATTTATGTTTAATGCTGCACATTTGTGTGTCTGTCAAAGCGTTGACAAATGTGTTTCGCAATATGCAAATGCTTACATTGATTACTATTGTTATTACAAACTCTTCAAGCGCATAGAGTTGACATATTTAAGCCAACTTGTTTAGCTAAGTAAATAGTTAATACTTAAATTAGAACATAACTGGGTTTGCTTCTAATAATTATTTCAAATTCTTCAAGCGCCTAATGTTGACATATTTATGCCAACTTGCTTAGCTAACTAAATACTTACTTGGACTAGAATATAAGCTAGGTTTGGTTTTAATAATTAAAATCTAATTTCCGATACATCAGCTCTTGACATTGACAATATTTGGTATGCTAAAATATTAGAATATTTATACTTGTCAGCAGTTTGTTTGCTTAAACTTCAAGCAAGATTCTTTCAAATCTATCAAGCACTCTGCAAATATTGAAAACAAACTATAATCACACCTTTTTGCCATTGAATAATTTTATTATAAATAGACTTTTTATTATTAAATAAACTTGGGTGTTTTTTGAAAATTTTCGAAGCAGTTTATTAGTATGTAATAAAAGTATAAATACAAGGAAGGAAGTCTTCTTAAAAGAGAACCGGTTTGATTCCCAGGAGATTGTAAATTTTTAAGTCAATTTTTTCAAATGAATCTCAAATTGACTGACACAGCAAAAAGAAAAAAATACCTAAAATATATGAATATGCTAATAAGAAGACAAAAGTTATTTATGCTTTAAGCTCTAATAAAAATTAAAATAATTTCTATCCTTCAAATAAAACGTGTATAAATTTAAGATCTGTCGGATAATTGGTTAGTGAGCAGCTTTTGTTACCGTAAGAAGAAGGGTCTGAGATTTAACTTTATTTGCACAACTTACTACTTATACCATTTAAAAAATAATAATACTTTATTATACCATTAAGTAGTTTTTCAAAAGAAATTAATTATGTAAACTCAATTTATTTTTATTATTTGACTGAAATGTTGTGGCGCTCTCTATAGTTGACTGTTTGCTCAAAAGCAAGCGCCATCTAGGGCAATCAAACGAAAGCTATTAAAAGTGTCTTCAATAGCTCCTAAAAGTATGCTGCGCATTTGCCAAGCAACTAAAAGCTGGCTGCTATGACAGTTTTACAGCTGCGGTGGGCGCTCATAGCTATGAAACTATTGCCCAAACCAACTCATGCAGGTGTTACAAAAGACTTGAACAACGAACTTGACATCAACAACAACATTGCCACCACTTGACCTGCGTATCCGCATGCAACAAGTGCCACTTCAGCTGCCTGACAAAAATGTAAAAATAACAAATGAAAATGAAAAAATGGAAATCAACAATTTGTATTTGTGTTTCGTGGCAAAATTTTAATTAAACGGAAACAAATTGTGTTTATGAAGGCGCCGCATCTGCTTGCAATTATGCAATCAGCTTTTCAGTATTTTTGCTTTGCCAATTTACATATACCAGACAATTGAGCGTGCAACTGCAACTGACTGACTGACCAACTAAGTAAAAGCTAAAGCCAGCTTAAAGATAAATGCAATTAACATTACCTGCCGTGTCTGTGCGATGTGTGCTTATTTACGATTGGCCACGCCCAATGAGTGCGCAAATACTCCAAAAAAATCAACGCCACATTAAATTTCTATTAATAGTTGTTCACAAGTAACCCAAATGCCAAGTGACTGGTAGCTGAACCCGCATGACTGGCAAGAAGTCTGCACTGATTGTAATTTGCCTCAGTTGGCATTTAAAAAAAACAAAAAAAAAAAACTGCACAACGTCATGGCCACAAAACGATTGCGCAATGGCCAAGCAGGGCAATTGATTGCCAAACGGTCAACGAACGCAAAAAGAACCTGTTTTTATCAGCCAACTGACAAACTGGCAGGTTCCACAGAAAAACAAACGCTTGCATTTCCGTTTATTCCATTTCCCATTGGCGCCCGTGCGTCTTATTTGTCTTGACTTATTTGTTTTTTGTACCCTGGTTTTTTTAGAGGGTACAATTAAAATGCTGAAGTGTTTTATTATCAGAGAAAGGCGTATCTAACAAAATCGCATAACTGTCTGCAAATCCATAACATCGATTTACTAGCACAGTTTCGAATATAAAGCTTTGATTTTTGGAATAAGTATATACAAGCTTATTACTTGTCATTCTTAAAAGTTTCAAAATGATCGAATTTTAAATACTGAAGCTATTCAAGAAAATAGTTTATATATTACGACGCAGAGATAAGAAAAATAGCACTGATTGAAGAGTGTGTTTGTATATAAGGGATTGAGTATGTTTTCAAATATTTAGCACCTTAATAGAGGGTATCTGGTAGTCTCCTACCCCTGCATTCTTAGCTATTAAATTTATTAAATTGTCAAATGAGGTGTGAGCCCTCAACGTTCGCATTGTTGCTTTGGCTTTATGCAAATGTTGATGGCTATACGTTGCAAGAGGCCCCATAATAACAAAGACATAAAGACATAATTCATGCAGTTTGACTTTATATGGATGCGACGTGATTTGAAATTTCTATGACAATTCAATTGTAGTATGAGCGGCGGGTTCGTGTCTTAAGTCTTTTGTTGCCACATCAAATAGGGTTGCGCTGCAAATGCAATTTGTATGACCTTAGTTTACTGTATGCAGAATGCAATTGCAAACTGCAGTCCAATTATGAATAAGTGGAAATTCAGGGAAGTTCAAGCACGAAATTGTCGCAATCTTTGAAAGACATGGGGAAATGGGCGCGACGGGTGTGCAATTAAAATGCCCAAACTGGCCAGCTAACCATATAAGTGCAACAGCAACAACAGCAATTGCAACTACCACAACAAGATCTCGATTGCCTTTGGTGCGTGTGAGCTTGTTTGAAGTTGTCAACTGTCTGTAAGCGTAACGCAAAGTGGTTCGGCCAGCTTCCATCATCAAAGCCCAAAATGCATTGCCATAAAATGCAGCATTTGCTTATTTTGGTGGCCAAACAGGAAGCCATATGTCAATCGGAAGTAAAAGGCTCAGGCTCAAGCACAGGCTCAGATAGAGGTACAGGCTCTGGCTCTGACTCTGACTCTGACTTAATAAAAAGGTGCCAAAGACAAACAAAATGTGCAGTTCATTGGCATTCACATATGTAAAGCAACTGCCCCTCCCACTAATGTTTTGAGAGTTATGTGCTTGGCACACGCCCACGCGATTGGCCAATCTCTGCAATCTTTTTGGCCATTCAAATTCAAATCGGAGGGTAGTTCAGGAAGTGCATGCCAAATGCTGCTCCAATTTTCATGCCGGAACCAATTGAGCACACATACACACACACACACATACATGCACACACCCTTAAACTTTTAACACATTGACTGATTACTGCCACGATATGGCTAGCCAATGTCCAATACTTGTATGCCTTGAA
The DNA here is from genome assembly GCA_949708635.1 of Hirtodrosophila cameraria. Taxonomy (NCBI): domain Eukaryota; kingdom Metazoa; phylum Arthropoda; class Insecta; order Diptera; family Drosophilidae; genus Hirtodrosophila; species Hirtodrosophila cameraria. The sequence continues at coordinate 8,693,276 of OX453089.1, forward strand.
TAAATATAAAGAAAAACACAACATACAAATCGCCATCACACGATTTGTGGACTCGAAAAGTAAAAGTGGTTCAACGGCTGCTAAGCAAACGTTATCGTCGTTATCGTCATCGTCATCGTTATGCGTTGCCTGCCATAACACTTCGCATCCAGACAGTAGAGATGAGCGATAACAGTGACTGTTACTTTTTAGATATAAATTTAAGAAAAAGTTAGATTTCTTTATAGCAAAAACTTTTTGTTCTGAAAATTTTTTCAGATTTTTATTTGAGATTTATTTTTGTCACATATATTCTTTTTAAAAATCGAATATACATATGTCCATAAAAAGAGTATTTTTTTGTGTTTATTTTGTATTTTATAGTACACAAATATCTTTGTTGAAATGATTTGTGTTCCATTCTCAACGTTTCATCGTGACGCTTAGTTACATAGCAAATATCGATAAATAGTTAGGGTATTCACGTTAAGATGACTTGGTGAGATAGTCACTTTTCAACAGCCCAAGTAGCTATTTGTCGAAGCAGAATGAATGTGGTGAAGAGACATACATACAACAATACATGTTGTTGGAAACAAAAAAAAAACTTATACCACAGACATAAATACCCTGAGTGTTTAATGCCACGAAGACTATTTGTATCAAGATCTATTACTTTTCAAAATATTTTTCAGTCGCATTTAATCCGAAATTGCTCAACTCTAGCACGCAGTCTCAAGTTGACTTTGAGGCAATTGTAGTGCCGCAAAAGGAAGCCATGAATATGGCCAGACAAACCGCGAGGAAGCCATGAATCTAACATCATTCGCATGGCCATGGGCGGCCCAATCTGCGTCTTTGTCGTCATCTACGTCTGCGTCTGCGTCTTGTTACGCATTTCATTTTGCCATGCAGTCCAGTTCCAATTCCAGTTCCAGTCTGCGGCTTTGTCCATATGTCCACTTCCTGAAACGCACGCGGCCAAATGGCTGGCAGAGGCTTTTATTTATTTTATTTTCATGAATATTAATATGAGTTGAGTTTTTTCATTTGGTGCGAATCATGTACATTGAACTGCCTGTTGATGACGATGCTGACACTTCCTTATGGAGCAGTTTTTAGCTTTATTGATAGACATTATCTTACATTTGAGTTATTTAAGCGTAGCCATTGATTTAGGGTAACGATTTAAGGAAAGTAAATTGATTAAGTAGTTGAATATATGAATAAATGAAGTACATTTGTAATCAAGCCTATGTATATTTTAATATATGTGTGGCTTAAGATTTGAAAAGGCTTTCACCTAAAATGTAAAAGTTAATGCTAGCAAATTGTTTTTTTTTTTTAAATAAATTTTATACTTTTTTGTAGCAATTTTACAATTTAAATGTCAAAGTTTTGGCAATATTAAAGTTAAGAAGTTAAAAGCCAAGAAAGATCATTTTTGAATTATTTCTCAAATTGGTTCAATTTTCTTTATCACTAATTTTCTCTCGGTTGAGTTTTACTGAACTTATTTATTATAATCAGAACAAGATAATAAATGTACATATGTATTACAACAAATTTTGCACAAATATTTTGAATCTCATTTGTTAACAGCAGGAAATCGGTTACAGGAGTACCTCTAATATAAACAGAAATTCATACATAATTCAATTTTTCTGATCATATGTATATGATTGATTGCTTGCAATTAACGCTCAGTTTTACGATATTATTATATAACATATGTATTTTTTACCATGAGCTGCCCAGTGGGCGCACACACACACACAACCACACACATATACATAAGTAGGTGTGCAACGGAACAAAGCTGACGCACGCATGCGCAGCCTGGAACTTGAAGTCAAACTCGGATTCGGACTCTATACTGGCCAAGTGGCTGCTCATTCATAAGAAACCAAGGAATAGTTAAAAACAAATTCAACATGCAATTAAATTTTGCTTCGAAAAGTGAAGCGAACCATTTAAAGAGCGTAGATTGAATGGAATTCCGCATGTTTTCAAAGTTTTCAAATATGTGTATATACAAGTTGAAAAAAAAAATATAAAAACCGAAACAAAAGAGATGCAGGAAATAAAAAACATGACGGCACTTTTCCAACTGGCTTGTTTGCTGGCCAAGTGTTGCCACACTGTTGCACATGCAAAAATGCAAAGACTGTGGACAGTGGACATTAAAGCTTTGTATTTTCTTAGATGTCATTTGGCACGCAGCACAGGCAACTGCCCTTAACCGAGTTAGAGCGCCAACTATGGCTTACAAATTAAACATTAAAATCCACTAATTGATACGATTTTATACCTAGTACCAATTCCAGAGCCAGTGTTGCCACATCAAGCGCCTCACAAACGTGACGGCCTTCGTCAATATTGAACAAGAATTCCCAAAAACGCAGCAGCAACAACAAATTATAAATAGGTAAGAAATCTTTGGTTGTGTGTGATCGACTACGAAATACCCTGTACCAAGTCTTAAAATTGCATACATCATCGTACACATACACACATGTGTGTATACATTTCGTTCCTCTCTGCCCATAGAAGAAAAACTTCTTTCTTAAATAAGTTTGTTGTTTATTGTTTTATTGTTCTGAAATTTAGTCAATAGACGAATAGTAACGCATGAATTACGTTTGCCAAAAATTAAAGGTAAATAATGAAAACTGACACAGGAAATTAGCTTTTTCTGTGTATTGAAACTTGACTCAACTCAGCTTTTGCTACTAATTAAGAATACAAATACTTTATTGCCTTCTGCTGCTCTTACATACTTTTCCATTACTTTATTATCCCCTTCTACCCATTTTTAATAAATGCAGGGTATCGAAAACCCCGCGTTTCCATTCGATTTGTTTTTGTTTTCGTTGATTTCCCATTTCGTGCTATTAATTTGCATGCAGCCAATGTTGTTGTTGTCATTTTGTTATTGTTTCTTTTATGAAGATTTGTAACATTTATTGCCATAAAGCTTGACTTGACGATTACAACATTTGGAGCAGTGTCTGCAGCACCTGCTTCTTCCAGTTCGCAGTCGCAGCCGCAGTCGCTGTCGCAGTCACGTCGCACCAAACAAATGCGAATGCGCAGCACAAAAGAGAAGAGCGAACACCGGTTGAAAGCTGAGCGCAGCTTGGAAAGCTTAAACGGCTGTAAAGCTTTTTATCATTGTGCTTACACACATAACCGTTATCAGAATTCAAGGTCTTCGGCAACAGCCTAAACTTTAACTCGCTCTCGTTTTCGTTTTCGTTTCGGGAGTTGGCGCTCTCATTTCGGTTTTCGTTTTCGTTTGGCGTTTCTTGCACCTGTGTGCGCCAGCTACTATTTAACCCGGGTAAGCAATCTTTAGTGCGACAGTCATATCCACGAAAGTGGCTTAAAGAGTTGAGCGCGCGTTGCCCACCAAACGAGTGGTGCCCCCAAAGGAGCTTGAACAGACTCGCTTATATAATATTTGTGCCCAAGTGTATTAGTGTTATAGTTTGGTCTAGGGCCAATCCCCCCCAGCCAGCATTCAGCGGGAGCCATGAAGATCCAGCGGCATTTTGTGGTAATTACTTTTGAAAAAAAAGACAAAACTTTAGCCCCAAATGTGTCAAGCAAGTGAAATGTTAGTGATATGAGCATAATATGCTGTTGTCTTTGTCTAGCCAGCCAAGTGAAACTAATGGAATACAATTTTGTCTGTTTACTGCAATTTTATTATAATTTACATGCTCCATAATTTGTTTACGAAATTGCCAAAATATGAGTGGGAGTATGCAAACTTTGCAAACTAAGGGCGCATGCTTCAGATATTTCTTTCAGCAATGTTGAACATGGCTAAAGTTGAGCTAAATTTGGGCTTGCTAGGTGTGAAAATTCACCTGAGAAAGAAAAACCATTACTTAAGGGTTACATGACCAAAGTTTGTTAAAAAAAGCAACTCAATTTGAATTTAGATGTAGAGATATTAATTAAGAAGCTGCGTTTTTGAAATCTATCAACTTTCCATTGATACGTAGATAAAGCCTCCCTGTTTTCCCAATGTTTTTTTTTAATATGAGAATATACAATTTTATAATGTAAAGCTTTCGAATGAAATATCATCTGTTTTTCTAAAATCAAATCTTTTGCATCCAAACTTTTAATTTTGTTTTGGAATTCAGTGTATCGTATAATTTTGATTATGAATGATTTGATGGGGCTCTGAAACAGAAACAGATATGTTAGCAAAAATATTTTTGAAAATAAAAATCTGAAAAATATGGCCAAGTTTTCAGTCTAATCAAAGCTCTAGTCATTTTCTTATCTTTTTAAATTGGTGGCAACATATTTACTTATTTAACTAACTTGAGAGAATTAATCTACCAAAAATTATAGAAAATATGTCATTTATGCATTAAATAATTTTAAGAATTTTCAAGAAAATTACTATGGAGTTAATCAGTTAAGATTGACAACAAAATTCGGGTGCCTTAATAAACAACAATAAAGATTACTCAAAACTATTTGCGAAACGGTGAAGCTCAAATCTTAGTGCAAATAAATATTCAAATCAATTAAAAATAATATATGCGTGTTATGCTAATTTTCATAAAAAAAAAAATTAAGCTAAAACACTTTCCAGCCTTGTGCAGCTTTTGTCAATAGCACGACATTAATGTCGCTGTTTTTCTTTTCTTGACTTACTCTTTGTGATCTTTTTCAATGGCTTTGAGGCGCATTGTCAACAATTAAAAGCGCACAAATATGATTTCGGGATGGTTTCATTAGCGTTTGCCCATGAAATGCAATATGGAGCTGAGTGAAGTGAAGCCTCTTTTCCCTCACGATCAAAAAACCAGTCGCATTCAGATTGCAGACGGCATCAGTTGCGACTTTCACTGCCCAAGTAAGCTGCGGAAGCTGCGACTTATGCTACAGCTGCGGTTTTCAGATACTTCGTTTCCAGATACTTTGGCGCCGGCGCGCACAATTAGCACCCTCAGTGCAAGCGATGAGATAATTTTTTTGCCGGGCGTTAATTTTTGATTTCATAATCGGATTGGATTGACATTCGTGCGCAAATTGATTGGAATACATACATTTGTGCTTATAATATTCGAATAGATTAAAGTTTTGTTTGTTTTGTGAAATACCCAGCCAAAGATGACAGCAAATTGACGCCAAATGCTTTGACCTCGCTTGGCATACCAAATACAGAGCTTTAAACTTGCAACAGCGGCGCCACCAACGCTGAGTCAAATCAACTTTACCCAAAACAGATATTTGCATAATGACAAGACAGCTTTGACCATATAAAGAAAGGTGCCCTGTCCCAACACAAAAAAAAAACACAAGACCCGCCCATGCCCCCGTAAAATGGCTTTGACCTGTAGCCAGGTCAGGCTTTATCATTTTGATCTGCCATATTTATATTCCCTGACGTAACATTTCACTCTTACTTTTGTCTGGCAGTCAATGACTCTCAGTGCAAACAATGCTAAAAAAATAAAGCGACTCAGATTTGGGTAAACAAAGTCGCTGACCTAGTTAAAAACAAGTTTTGGGCTTAACGCTTCATATGAAGAATATTTAATTAATTAACATAATCGTTGCGAATTCAGGCTGATCCCTAAATGGGCGCGTTCGTTGCCTAAGTCTTTCGTTTTTTGTTGACACACATAATTTTTTTTTTTTGCCCCTTTTCAGTTGGGCCTGCTTGGCGCGCTCTCTGTTGCCATTGGAGGCAGCCATGCCAAAGCTGTGGCAGATCAGCAAGCAGCCGAGTCCCAAGTTAGTGGAAAGAACGTGGCCCAGCAACGCATTGGTCACGGCTTTGGACTAGGTCTTGACATTGGACATGAGCATGTGGTTGATGAACATCACATACACGAACACCATGAGCATCACGAACATCACGATCCTGGCTATTGGAAGAAGAAAGTCACGTGGAAGGAGGGCTGGAAGAAGATATGGAATCCGGCCAAGAAACAAATCTGGAATCCATCGTGGAAAAAGGTGGGATAACTAAAAAAAACTTATGAGCGATGTTCTTGTTACTAACTCTCTACTGATTATCTTCACAGATATACAAGCCGGTTTGGGTGAAAGTTCCAGGCTGGAAGGAGATTCAGGTGCCTGCATGGAAGCAAATCTGGGTGCCGCATTGGAAAGAAATTTTAGTGCCTGCTTGGAAGGACATACAGGTTCCTGATTGGAAACAAATTTGGACGCCTGAACTAGTCAAGGTATAAAATATGTTTATGTATATTTAAACCAATATTTTAAAAGGTTGGAAAAGTTATCTGATAGTTAGAAGCACAGTTGGGTCAAAATATTTTTTTATATTTTAAAAAGCAAACAACTTTTCAATAATGCAATTCAATTTTTAAAAATCTAAAGGTTGGCATTCCCGGCGAAAAGTATTTGGGCAAGGATCACGAGGGCTGGGAGTACACAAGCCACGATCTGTGGAAGAAGAAGGTTGTCTGGAAATCACACTGGAAAAAGATCTGGAAGCCGGCTAAGAAACAAATTTGGGTGCCAGACAAGAAACTGGAATGGAAGGAGGCGTGGAAACAGTACTGGAAACCAGGCAAAAAAGAAATCTGGACAGACAAACTAGAATGGAAAGAAGCATGGAAGCAAATCTGGGTGCCTGGCTGGAAAGAAATTTGGGTGCCTGGCTGGAAGAAAATCTGGAAGCCAGTTGTAATATCGGAATGGTTCCCTTCACCCGATCACCATCATGAACACCATGAACACCATGAACACATCGAACACCACGATCATCACGATCATCATGCAGCCGGCTGGGACTGGGATCGCAAAGACAAAGCGGCCACCAAAGATAAAGACAAGGTGGTTTGGAAGCGTGATGATAGCAATGCATCAGCAGCAAAGCCAACGCATCTAAAACCAGTTGCCAGCGCAGATTTCCAAGCCAAGACGCTGGAAGCAGCCAAATCGCTGGTGGCAGCCACATCGCAGTCTTTTAAGTTTCCGGGCGCGTAGATAGCGCCAACGCCAATATATATATAATAATTATATATGTATATGCCAAGCACCCAAATCCTTACATCCTTGTAAATAGTTGTAAACCAGTCGCTAGCACGTAAGACCATTTGTTACCTTGGCGCTCACTTTAAATTATCTCTAGTGTTTAATTAACAAATAAATACATAACATACTTAAAAATACATAACTTTAGCTTCAGTCTTTCAATCATCCTCAGCATGCAGCTGCTGCCCATTCCTCTCCTGCTTAGGCCAGGCATCCTCCGCAGGTGCATTGGGCAAAGGCACCCACTCGTTGTGTATCGTAGGTGTCCATACTTTCTTCCACACTGGCTCATAGATGCGCTTGGCCCGCCAGTACTTCACCCAGCGCGCATTCCAAGTGGTCCTATTTGTCCAGAAGCCATCCGACTGTGGATCAATGGTATCCGTATGACGCACGCTGTTTGGTCAAATACAGGAAGTGAAAGTCGTTTTTGGTCAGTTTTAGCCATGTTACACAATGCCACTTACATGGTTGTTGTCTTGCCGCCCACACTAGACTCAATGGCCAAAAAGAGCAATAAAATAAATGCCACCAAACAGCAGACACGCCTACAGCTTCGTCTGGGCTGGACTTTCATCATCCTGTCACTGTCACTTGCACTATCTGTGAACCCTTTCATGTTTCGCAATCGACTGACAGCACTTCAGACATTTCTCTTAATTTTAAATAGTTAACTATGAGTTAGTTGAGTATGTTGCTGTGGCGCCACTCATTTCAAATTCACAGTGGCACGCACGCGTCCCGCAAATGAATTGCAAATTCGCGCACTTTGCACGTTGAACGCGTGAAAATTGTTATAAATAACGTACAGAGTTATCTAATCCAAATACGTATCAAGCTATAAAAGTTATATTTGGGGTGTCGACGATTTAATACTCTTGCGGAGAAAGGGATGATCTTTTCATAACAAAAAACTATGTTTTCGACCGATTGATTCTACAGCATGTGTATGATACTATAGTGATCCAATTTTGATCTTGTGTAGTAGTAACCAACGTCATTTCTAGATTTAGAAAATCCGGTCATAATATTCGTAAAATGTTCAAAAAACTGTTGCACGCAACTTATGTTTTTCAGAGACCATTATGAAAAATTACTGAAACTTCATAAAATTTCTTCAATTTTCAAAAAAAAAGTGGACCTTAAAATTTGGACAGTATTAAAATTTAAATCTATAGGTTGAAATATGATCAAAAAGTCATTCCACGTTGAAATCGTCGAATTTTTGAAAAAGTTCTGGGAGTCTTGTTTTGAATATTTCAAACTCACAAAAAAGAAATGCAAATCAAGATCAGACAACGCCGGGTTAGAAAAGCTAGCAATATATTTGTCCGATTTTGATCAAGTTTAAAATTAAGTACTTACTGAACATCATAAAAGCTTGAGCTAATAAGTTTGATCAAAATTTACTGAAACCTAAAAGACTTTTTAACACATAAACCCATTTTTTGACATATCTTTCTTATGACAAGTGCATGTTACTAAAATTGGAACCGGCCGATTCCAACTTAAAAACAAAATTTTACAGAATACATATAATTTATAAAATCGAAAACGCCAATGCGTTACATATGTCATCACAAAAGCGTATTACCTCCCTCAAGCGTATAAAAAGAGACAGTTGTTTTTTGTATTTTTAGTTTCGTTTTTTTGTTTTTTAATGGACTTTTTGTTGTTGCATTTCTTTGACGCTTAAGGTAAAACTTGCAAAGAAAAATGTGTGTGTGACAAAGCTTAAAGTATATATAATATATAGTATATCTAAAGTAACTTAGTTGATTCGTAGGCCTTGCTCCAAACTGCCTCAATTCCCGTGTAGTTAACATAACTTTCGTTTGTAGAATTTTAAGCACTGTATTGTCTATAACATGCAACATATAAAATTATATACTTATAAATGTATGTCTAAGCTTAATGCGTGCAACAACTTAATGCAACATATAGTATATGTATGTATATATATAAATTTGATAGCGGTTCTTTTGTAAAGCCTATAGTTTCCTGTTCGAGTATGCGTTATAGTTTTTTTTTTTGTTTTTGATTCTCTGTTACAAAGTAGTTGAAGCAAAATTAGACACTTGGAATTTAGCACTCGAATAATATAATATTTGCAAATATATATATTATTAATAATTATTTATATAGATTTGGCCTAAGAAAAGGCATTATAAAGTTTTTGCATAAAGTGCGTAAATCGTACAATCGTTGTAAAACTATTTAAATTAAAAATTAATATGGCACAAACAGCGCATATGAACAATACAAAAAAAAATTAAATGTCGTTATTAAATTGTTTTTTTTTTTTAATGCTAAAGTACATTACAAGATACATATAACATTGCTCGAATATGAGTTACACATACGTACAGCACAATAAATCATATGAGATTTAAGAGTTATATAGTCACAGTTCTAACATAAAGATATATCCGTTTAAGAACTATTTGCTGTGACTATTAAAATATCAGTTTTGTTGTAGTCTGTATCTGTAGTTAAGTGTTTGTTTTGTTGCTTTTTAGTGTTCTCTGTACTTTCATTTTCAACAATTATATATCTCTTCTCTGCTAGTCTGTCAGTCTTTTGAAATACCATTTGAAATCGATTCATTTTGCAAAATTACAATTTGTTCGTTAATTTGTTTTGGTGTGAGTGTGTGTTTGAGGGTGTGTGTGTGTGTTTAATGTGTGATTGTTAACAAGCAGAGATAGCTGCGGGAATGTTCTGTGGTTGCTTCGTGACGTTTAGTAAATGAACAGCTAATTAAATCTAATTGTTGAGTACATTGTTTGTATATATATATAATTATAGATTCGAAGTGGGCCGATATCCTCACTCAAAGGACATCAGATTGGCGGGCAGTGGCTTTGGCACGCGTGTCGTTGCCAGCTTGCAAATGGCATTCGACCATAGATGCGTCATCTGTGGACTATCGGTGCGAAACTTGTACACAGTGCCCAGTGTGCGGTGGTATATCTCAAAGGTATTCTTATGCTTTGTATTATCGCTGACATGGGCATACCAGCCCTCCAAGGGACACACCTTGCACGGCTCACGCTTAAAATCGCCCCGATCGCTGCCCTTAAACGACTTGGGCGGAAAGTATACCAACGAATTGGCCCAAATCTGCAGCCAATAACGCTGCCAGGAGGCCACCGCTGGCTTTCTGCCCTCCTTCTGCACGGTCTTGCGGCGCACACAGCCCTGCATGGCAGCCGCTGCCTCTGGCGACATCAAATCGCAATCGCTGCCACCGAAATCACACATAATGCCCTCGGCGCTCTCCAGCGAAGTCAAGTCAGCGTTGGACAACGCATCGCTATGTTCCAGCACGGAGTCGTCCAGCAGATGATGCCGTGGTTGTATGCTCTGATCATGCTCCAAATGCAAGTGATGCGGATGTCCATCGTAATTGTAATTGTTCGGCGCAATTTTGCCAAAGATGCTGTGAATGCAAAGACGAAGTAGATTTTAGTTCTGCTGAGTACGTAGAAAAAACATACACACAAAATGGGCGTCATGCAGTCAAGCGATCAAAATGGTATAAACAAATGAAATTTGTAAGGCGAACTAAGAACGTATTGTCTATGTGCTGGTGTGTGTCTGTGTGGGTGTATGTGTCTGTGTTGTATTATGTATGTGTGGGAAGATGAGCCAAACGAAACATTGATCATTCAGCTATATAAATACAACTAATTTACACCCATCTCTATATGAAGCAGCAGCAAAGCATGTGTATGTATGTGTGTTTGTGTTTATATATTTGTTATTGTTTTTGTGTTTATGCCCTGCAAACATTTTTTATCGCGCTAGATAATATGGCGATACTTTTCGTAGTGTTGGCTATCGCAGAAAATACAGATACTTTCAGTAAAGTCTATTATCATGGAAGATTAAAATATACATTAAATATAGAGAATCGAATAGCAGTATTGACTATTTCGGAAGATTAGCATGCGAATATTCCCGTTCTTTCAATAGCGCGTTATTTTCATAACTTTTATAGGGCAGCTTACTTCTGCGATCTTTTTTTGGGAGATAGAAAAGCTTTCTTTTAGTACCAAATTCTTTCTTTGAATTTGATTTTGTTTGTATTTTCTTAAAGAATGCAATTCAACTGTCGGACGTTAAAAGTTAAAAGACGATAAATTTTGATTTTATCTATTTAAATATTTTAAAATTATTCTTTAACGGTCTTCTTAAAGAATTGCCTTTGTTTGCCTTGGAAGCTGAAAAGGCATTTCTTATTATCGCCATGACTAGCTTCTAACTATCTTCTTGAGTAACGCAACATTATCTTTCAAGCGATAAGGATAAGAACAACTTCAAAATGTTTGCAGAGTTTTGTTTGGGTCTCGTTTAGATCGAAGCATTTTAGTTACATATGGAACCGTGCACAAACTGATGAGAATTAAATGAAAAGACGATTAACTGATAAACTGATATATTAAAATGCAATATCCTAGCTACGGCTACATGTGTGTGTGTGTGTGTGTGTGGCACTCACCGAGGGCATCTGCAGCGCTTGTTGGAGATTGTGCCAATGCCCGGCGCAATCATAACAATGCAGCACTGGCACCTTTGTGCAAAGTTGCGGGGCAGGCTGCTGCTGCGAAATCTTAAGATGCAGATGCAGCAGTTACAGATACAGTTACAGAAACAGATACACACAGAGTGAACGGAACAGAAACAGAACAAAAGAAAAGCAAAAGCAAAAAAAAAATAGCGTTAACATAATGTGAAACATGTACAAAAAGAGTACAAGCCATGATCATAATTATAATTAATAACAATATGTAGTTGAAAAGAGTAATGTTAACGTTTGATTATAATTAGAGGAACCCAATGATGTCAAGTCCAATTTGCGCAGTGAGATTGTGTCGAGTTGTGGTTAAAACGAAACCGAAAGAGGTTTTTTTTTTTGGGACGAGACACAAAAGTGTTTTTGCAGTTAGAAATGCGCGATAGTCTTTTGAAATTTGCTGCAATCAGCACAAATCAGAGCTGAAACTTACTTGGTGCCCAAACTGCGGCACTTGCGATGACCAGGCACAAACTTGGTGCCGCTGGCCATGCGCATGGAGCCAATGGTTTTGGCCGGCGATAGATTCAGACAGCCCAGCGCTGGTGTAACCGCTTCCACATTAAAAGATTCCTTAGAACTGCACGACGAGGAGCTGGGACCAGAGGGTGAGGCAGGCTCCAAGCTCAGCGAGCGTCTGTTGAAATGGAAAAATATCTTTAAAATTTGATTATACAAATACAAAGTTAGTATAAATACTTGTATTGATCTTCCTCAAATATATTCTGCAGCTCCTCAATATAACGTATTGAGGTCAGATACTTTTGTGTGGACTCATGCGGCTGTATATGCTGATAATCCGATTGCTGATAGTTCGATATAACGCGCAATATGTTGTTCATTTTGTTGCGTCGCTGTTCCGGCTCCAGGCCGCCCTTATGCGGATGCGCCAGATCAATATAGATTAGATCGGTTAGAAATAGTCCCAGGTACGGTATGCACGGCAAACGCAAACTTTCCAAATATGAACGCAAATTAGCCCAGTTATTTTGATCGCTAAATATATCGCTCAGTCGCTCAAAAGACTGCCGATCCTTCTTTGACAAACAGGCCCAGGTCTTTTTCAAACGATAAATGCTGGCGCTTTGCATAGCAGAGATAATGGCAAACAACGAGTGCAGATTGTTCAGTTCGTGCAGTTTTTTGGCCACCTGCGAATATAAAGAAGTTTTTATAATTAAAGTTAAATACCGTTTAAAGGTACGTAAAAGGTAGGTAAAACCCTACCTTAATGAAGTGTGTCATTATCTCAGCACGCTGCTTGGGCTGCTCAGCATTGAGTATTTCCTGCACTGTCCAGAAGCTGGTGTGATTAAATCGCTTTGTAAATGCCACAATATTGGGCGTTACAACATGTTTATCCTTTTTGGTCCACGCGCAGCTGCTTAACTCATCTGGCTGTATCAATTCAAAGACCGGAAAGTCCAGCAACGTTATCTGATTTGCCAACAGATCGGCGGGCACACGCAATGCACTCAAAATGACCGCATCCAGCTGCTTGATAGAGCCATGTGCAGGCAAACTTTGCGATTTACTAGCTGGCGCAGCGGTTGTACTGTAAAAGTTCAAATATAAATATTAATCAAAATCAAAATGAATGTAGTGCTGTAGTGTATAAGTAAAACTGACGCTATGCTGTAGTAACAACCGGGCGAATCGGGCGACGAGGAGAAGCTGTTCAAACAGCCAATTGAGTTCTTGCGTCGATTGCTTTTAATGTTCAGCGTTTTGCTGACCGGCTGCTGCACCAACGTTTGCTCCAATTGCAATTCCTTTTGGCACTTATCCTGCCGCAAACAGGCCATGGTGTGTGCATTGCCATTGGAGCCACGCTGCTTGCTCGAACGCTGCAGTGGCGACTGCTGCTGCTGCTGCTGCTGTTGTAGTTGCTGCTGCTGCTGTTGTTGTATTGGATAACGTGACTGCGTAGGCGAAGCTGCTATATATGTGCGTCCAGCATAGTCTACAAAGTCCGTTGTTGATTTTCTGCTCAGCTGCAGGTGTAAAGAACACATATATATAAATATATTAAGATATAGTTGTATATTTACTACAAAAACTTACCTCCGAATAGCGCAGATTATCTGTGGACAGATCCCGCGATATTTCCGAATAGCGCATCATAGCAATACGCTAGCTAGTTCAATAACCACTTGACCAAAAATCTGCAACAAATACATGAAATTGTTTATTATTATATCGAATGTGTATGTGTATGTGTTTACTTATGATTACGATTGCTTTGTGTTTAACGTTTTGACTTTTTTTTTTCGTCGTCGTTGTTGCTGTTCCGCGCTCTAGGCAGCCTTTTTGTTTACTGAACAAAACTATTTTGTGCACAACTTGAGCAACTGCAACAAAAGCCACAATGCAGAACAACAATAACAAGCTACCATAAAACTACAAAAATAACTAAAAAAAAAAGCTACAACTTCAAGCTTCAGCCACTGCGGCGGCGTCTGGCACGCTTCGCTGCCCAATTTCCAAAACGTTGGCCCAACTGAGTCACGCGGCTTGCAACCAGAAGAGACCTGGATCTGGTCTTTTATGGCAGCAGTCGGCCTAACTGTTGTTATATTGGTTATTTGGGGGTGCCAATGCACCGCACAACATAGCACACATGCCACACACACACACCATACACACAGCACCATAGCTAATGACATGCATGAAGTCAGCGGAAAGTTTTTGAGGAAAAACAAGTCACCAAAAGCGTTCATTGAACCCCACAGAACCCATTGCATATATCAAGAGAAACAGAGAAACCCTATTAACTATGTCAGCATCTAATTTTATATTTAGACCTTGCACATTGATAATGCGCCTTCTACGACTCAACAAGTTAGCAAGTTAGCTTTTATAAATACACTGTAAACAAAAACAGATAAGAAATGGTCATCTATTTAAAATTTTACTAATTTGAATATGACGTATCGATATGTTTGCAAACATATCATTTAGATCTGAATATTTACATATCAAATTATATATGATAAAATAAAATGTAGTTGTCTTTGATCGAATGAAATTGATTAATATTCTGAAAATGTTCTGTTGTTTTTCGAAATTAAGCTCATATTATTTTGATATTATTAAACAGATATTATTTAATATCATAATTATGACATCAGAATATTATTATTTTAGATAAAACTATTGGTTTTTTAATCAACCTTCTTAGTTTGAAACTGAATAGTATTTAGATTGTAAGGCCTGTTCCCATTTTCTAGAACTTTTCATTCCAAAGTCTTTTCGATTTTGTGTTTCTGTTTTTGAAGGAAATATCAATCTTTCCATTTTTTTTAAAGAATAGTTCGAATACAGCTCATTCCATTGTCTGGAAGGCAAAACTTGCTTAAACGAATTTTCCTTTTCATTGCATTGTCTGAGAAGCAAAACTGTTTTAAACGAATCTTCCATCGGTTTTTGGAATTCAACGTAGCTAACAAATCCGATTCCGAATGTTTTGATCGGAATCGGAAATGGAAACTGGCTTGTATATATTTTTTCTTATCTTAATGATAAACTACAAATTTGACCAGCACAAATCGAATTTATAATAATCCGTTCTTTTTTCTTTTCGTGTATAAATTTTCTTATAATTGCTGGCATATGGTATAAAGTCAACTATATATATAATATTAAACAGTATATACAATATATATATACTGCAAATGCTACACATTTCTCAAAGACTATCTGACGCGACCCCGTCTAATTAATTTCAATTAAGTCATAATCATTCCATAGCAAATGCTGATCAAATGCAAACGTTGGCAGCAGACGGGCAACGTTTGCTTCGATACGATTACTCTGCCTTGAACAATCTAGAAATAATGTTGGAATAATTCGATTTCAAGTTGGCATAACAAATATCTTGAGTGCTGCTGAGTCTGGGCATTTGCGACAATAGTAATCGTTGAAACAGGAAAACATACGATATGCATAGAATTTAACACATACATAATGCATATATGTGGCAAACTCTTATCGAGACTCTGTTTATGCATGAGTGTGTGCATTATAATATTATTGAAAGAGAAAACAAACAAAACAAAACTAGACAACAAAAAACAACACAAAAAACAAGATAAAAATGCTGTTTATTGGTTCAAAGTTCTTTAAGAATTTCTGGGAAAAAATATTTAGCTTGCTGAGTGTATCAGCTAAATATATTAATTGTGAAGCATTTTTGAAAACATTTTTGATTAGAAAATACAAGTACAACAGTTATGAGGCAGCTTTTGAATATTTTATTAAAATTACTTAAAAACTTTTGAGGAATCAGAAAGAATGAAATTTTCGAGAAGTCGAAGCTCAAAAGTGAAACTTTTCAAAACTGAATATCAAACTCATTTTCAAAACGGAAAATAGCCAACAGTTTCGATTTCAAATCAATATTGAAAGCAGAAACAAGCCTGGTTCAAACATAGTCGAATTTCGGGTGCAGCTCGCATTTTGTAAGACTTTTTTCTAAACAGGACAGATCATTTTCAATTTTGTTTTTCCTTTTTTTCTTCTTCTCAAATTTATATTAAAAAATTTGTACTTTTTCAATTAAATATATAAAGCGAATACTTAAACGTTTTTGAACATACAAAAACAACTAATAATTTCGAAAGTTTGCATGTTATGATCGGAACCGGAAATGGAAACAGGCCTGAAAAGAATTTTGCCAAATGAGCTAAACAAAAACGTGGTAATTATAAACAAATATCTTTAGCTTTAAATTTGTAAAAAAATTGCAATATAATGTTTATTTTGTGTGATATTAGAAAATGTGAAATTTTGAAACATTATGCAATGAAAATGTGTATGCTTGATTAACTAAAACTTTAACCAATTAGCTTTTACTTAAAGTAAAGTGCAAGACATGCTGGATTACATGTGCAGCCAACATATATAAGTTAAATTCAGATAGTATATAGCACGTGGGCTGCATAATAATATTAATAACAAATAAGCATGTAAACATTTGTTATTAACGACCTTGTATTGTCTAATTAGCTTACATGCACAATTTTACAAAACATTCTAATGCCTAATATGCCTTATGCCAAATGTGTACAACCAGAAACAGAACAACTAGAAAAACACTCGTCTATATACGATAAACGATACATACATATATATAAAGTGAGATAAAAGAAAATAAATTTATCTGGCAAGACAGACAGACAAAAAAGGCGAATGAATTATTTTCCAGACTGCCTCAAGTTTTCAGCAAATGGACTTTTATTGACTATTTGAACTATTCCGAACTGAAATATACGATGCATATGTGTCTATATGTATATGTATGTGTATATATGTAATATATTTGCCAATATATTTTGCATTGTTTTGTCTGGTTTTGTTTTGAAGCTGTGGCATAAATTAAAAGATATCAAATGCAATTAAAGCAAATTAACTGCCATCATCATGTGCAACGTGATGTTTTTGCTGTCCGACTTATTGCCTTTTAAAATGTTATTGTTATTGTTATTGTTATTGCTGTTATTGCTGGATATTCGTATTCGTATACGGTATAAACATTTTCCACGGTTCCCACGTTCTGCACTTATTATCTGGTCTATATGTAAATATGTACTATATATTTTTGTGTTTTCTGTCTGATAGTTGTGTTTTCATTCACGCCTTTTGCACCTTTTAGGCACAATTGTTTTGTATACTCTACCAGAGGGTATTATAATATTGATATGAAATGTGTTGAAGGCAGCTCTGATCTTATAAAGTACAATTATATATATTCTTGATCTGCATTAGCAGTGGCGTCGAACTAGCCATGTCCATCATTAAATTTAAAGAAGAAAACATAGCTTCTGCGCCTCTTGCAGCAAAGTTGTTCATATGAAAACTACATTTTCGTTCGATTGTTCCTATGACAGCTGTAAGATATATTCATTCGATTTTTGACATGAACACAGAATCTATAAATTTGGTTAAATTTGTCATACAATTTCTTTATCAAACGTTTTTTCGCTCGGCAGTTTCAAAGTAAAGTTTTCGTATAAAAAAGGGGCATATCGAAAATGAATGCAATTTTGTTTTTTTTTTAGCTTTTGATCACTTTTAGTTGATATACTTATACACATATGTAAGTACATACATATGTATACATAAGTAACATCATTTGTATAATAACAAACTGTACATTGCGATTGTGGTCAGGGACATATGAATTTGTGGAGGCGTCTTTGGCGTCTTTGGCTTTGCCCTGTGCGCTTTTGTTTACGGCCACCACCCACCACGTGACGCTGCCTACCGCCCACCACCCACTACCCAACAGACAGCAGACACACACATATGCACAACACCCCAATAAATATGTTTATTGTTTTTACATAAATTTCGTGAAAAAAAAAACAAACAAAAACAGCTGCAAAGTTCGTTCGCGGAAATCAAATTGGACTACCGCTTGTTTATCAGCCTGCAACTTTATTTAAATAAAATACAATTCATATATATATAAACATTTAAAGCATACATATATGTACTAAATGTAAAGGGTGTTGCATTTAGGGCTAGCATTGATTTTGTTTATGTTAGTTATATGTTGACACATATTCAGTTACATTCATTTAGTTGGCATATTCAAAACAATTTCAACATATTTCAATTTATGTATTTTAAAATTTTTCCAATTTTTCTTTATTTTTGCACCTTTTGACTGATATGTTGAATATATTTTATTGATTGTTCGATGATTTGTGAAAAATAAAGCTGATCTTATTATCGTAAGAGCTTAAAAACATTGAAAAATGTGTTTTCCTGATTATGTGTAATCGATTAATCGACATTTTTAAACATTTCAATATACTTACTTAAATACTTAATGCTAACAATAGTATCGATGATATAGAAAAACAGATAAGTCTTTTAGAAATCTGGTCGTGTTGTTTTTCACCTTACAATAATTATTATTATTTTTCGTAATTAAACCGATATTGATCGAAATAATAAAAAATATTATTAATAATAGTATTATAAAAAATTTTGTGAATTTTTATGCTCAACGTATATTTAAATAATATTTAATTAAAATCTTTTCCGCTGGTTTTCGTTTAACAATTAATCAAAAATTTTAAAGCAACTTTAAAAAGAATCGATGCTATTAACTATCGACTATCACAACAATCGATTGTGGTTACTAACGCTAACTTTGCAACACTTTTAGAAGCTGTGTGAATGCGTGACATGCTTATCAACATGTTATAACTAAAAATGCTACTTCCTAGTTGGAAATTTTCAATTTTCAATAATGAAATCGAGACAGTCTTTATCAGGAATAAACGCGTGACAATCAGCTAAATATTCTGTTTGTTGAGTGGGTTTTTTTCGCAGAAGTACTTGACTTTTTATGAACTAGACATATTTCTATGACTGCGAACGTTTTCCCCAATTAAACACAAAGATTGTCTTATCAAGCAAAAATCGTAAGTTTATAAATAACATTTTCAAATATAACTCAAAATACAACACCCTTTATAAACACATACATACCTCAACACACACATACCTTAACACACACTTATCTTTATAAACACGCATACGATGAAATTGATGTAGTAAGCACCCCCCAGGAATTTGTGCTGTGTAGGCGTTAATTTCCTTTGATAAATTCTTAAAACATTGGAATTTGCCAGTTGACGCTGTGGATTACACACTTGGAGAATTGGAGAAACGGAGAATTGGAGGCCCTAGGCAAAGACAGAGGCTGAGGCAGAGGCTAAGGCTGAGGCTGAGTGCGCAGCTGACCCTCGGCAAGAACTACAAGCAACAGATTTCTTGCCTTGCTTTTGAAAATTTATGAAATTAAAATGTTCTTTTTGATGTTTATTTTCTTTTCTGGGGGGAGGCTGGTGTTAAATTGTGACACACAGCAAAGTTGGAGGCGCCGTGTAAAATTATATATGGCGGGCAAGGTCAGCTGGTGTCGCCAGCGTTGACAGCGTCGTCGCCGTTGCCGTCGTCGTCGTTGTCAAGTTCAATAACCGCCACAGATTTGTTTTTAAAATGTAAATGCCCCGTTATAAGTTTATGCACAAGTATTTATGAATATATGTATTTATGTCTGTGCATAAATTAACCTTCGCCCGCTGCGTTTCAATGCGATTGTGAAAAGCGCATGCATATATGTATATGTATGCATATATATACAGTAAACATGCGTTATAGTGCACAGATTAAGCACAAGGATGTTATCAATATGCACTTCATTTTTGTTTTATTAAAAGCATATTTTATTTTAATCCATGAATTTTAGCACATTTTTTAATGAAAAGTTTGGCAGTCCTTGGCAACAATTTGTTTATTAAAATTTATAGCTATTATAGTTTATTTGGAAAAGCATTAAAATGTTGCTAGCCAGCTGTTCTTGGGGAATTTTCTTTTCAGAAAAAAAAGAATTTTAAATTAGGCAACAAATTGAAGAGCATGTCTTTGACCCCATAAAGTACAAATTCATTAGCAGCCTCAATATTCGAAAATCACTAGCGATGTTCAAAATATAGATCAATCGATTAATCGATCATTATCAATTATTTTGACTAAAAGATTTACCTAAGTCGATTCATTTGACTACCAAATATACTCAAACCGATTCTTTTGACTACGAAATATACTTTAATCGATGTTTAAGGCTTCGAAATATACTTAAATCGATTCTTTTGACTACAAATAAATCGATTCTCTAGACTACAAATAAATCGATTCTTTTGACTTCGAAATATACTTTATATTCTTCTTTTGACTACGAAATGTACTTAATCTGATTCATTCGACTACGAAATGTACTCCAAACAATTCATTTGACTCGAAATATACTTTCAATGTTTTTGAGTTCTTGTGTTTTGTGGTATTATCGATATATTAAAAACTTATCGAACATTCAAAAGCTGATTAAGCATTTTACACAGAGAGTAAGACTTAAACCGCAATTAGCAAAGCTTCCAACATAAATCTCGATAATAATTAGGAATGAAAATAATTTAGATATAATCAATTGGTTTGATTATCGATTTTATAAAATTACAATCGACAGTGTTTTGAATAATCGTATAGAATAATTTTTTGTGCGAAATATCGATAATCGTAGCAACTTACAAATCATTGATTTCGTCATGAAACGTCATGAGATAAACGTAATTATCGAAATGTGTAACATCATGACGTATTTTTTCATTGTGTTTTTAAACGCCTGCGTAGCATCACTTGCATTTAGACGCAGATTTTTACATCACATGCAGCAATACTGCTTTTCTGTTGATTTGGCATGTAATCCAAAGACACGAAGCAAAATGTAAAAATACATCAAGAAAAAGTAGATCGTGAGGTTTTGTAAGCCTTTTCTATTTTTAAAGACAAAAACGAACGTCATGACGTTAAATCATCTTCTAATTGCGGACTAAGTACGCATCCGCAAGTTGAAAACAAACAATGCAGATGACTTATCGATTACAAACATTACAAAAGACGTACTGATTACAAATTTAAGTTAGTTTTAAAAAGCATCAGAAAATGTAAGTTTCAGTGTGCCATCTACAAATCATCGCAGGAGCTTTAAAGCGGAATGAAAACAAACGTCATGACGTTAAATCATCGACTAAATGCGAACTAATTCGATGGAGCGTCTAAACGTTTGTACTTTAATAGACTTTGAATATGTTTTGTATGCAATATAATTGACTGGGAGTTTCGGTCAAGGAATTCTTCTATTGTTTTCATTCATAAAAACTTCAGAAAAATTAAATTAAATTTATCAATTGTAAGAGAATTATCTTACAACCCTACTGCATCGATTTTGAAACTCTTATGGCAGTTTTCGGAGCACATTTCATTCCGAATGGTTTTCGATGGTTTTGTTTTTAAAGTTGAATTAAATTGAATATTCAGAGCATTTTTGGAATACAGTACATTTTAAAATGAACATGAACATGCATGTATTTAAATGATTCATTTAAATGGAACATTCACTGTACAAATCAAGCGAATTCATTGAGGTGTCAAAGCAAAGCAAAACGCATCGTTCTGCTTTCATTGAGAATATAATTGAAAGCCAAGCTATTTGGGCCTGTAATTATTACACTTATTATCAGCATTTAATCGCATGCAATTGCAATCCCAATCGCAAATGCAAGTCAAGTGCATTTGGCATACATTTGTACATATATATGTATATACATATCGGTTGTAATCACAGCCGCAGGTTAGTCGCTAAGTAACAAGAGAAACTACAAAACAACTGCAAATAATAAAAACAAAACAAACAAAACTGAGAGCCAAGGAAGGCCAAGCAATATTACAATAATGAGCTTGGCTCTGGCTCTGAGTGTGTTTTTTTGTTGTTGTTCTTCTTGTTGTTGTTGCTTTGTTTTTTTTTCTTTATGCTGACGATGCGATGCGTTGCGTTTCAGACGCAGACGTTTTGTTCTGTTTCTCTGATCCGCGCTGTAAAGTGGGTCAGTTCAGCCACAGAGGCAGGCAAACCTAGAAAAAAATTAACCCAATGTGCAAGTACGAGTAGTTTTCGAGTGCCTGCACCACACACTCACACTCGCACTCATACTCACACTCGCCTTCACACTCACACTCATCGAAGAGCTAGAGCTAAAGAGTCTGAGCCTTGAAACGACAACGTTTCTTTCTTTCTATCCACCAACAGGGCAGGCAACAAAAAATGAATCAAACCTGCTTTGGTTTAGAGTATTAGACTAGCAGATACCCTGTAAGCAGCTCTAAAGTAGCCTAGCATAATGTTAAGGCTTCCCTTTCGTTTCTGCCCATCGTTTGTTTTAATTCGTTTTAATTAAAGTTGTAAAAACAAACGATTAATCGATTCAACAACGAGAAGAGTGCTTTTTGTGTTGCTGCGATTATTAATCAATCGATAAATGTCGAATACTTTAATGGGCTGTAAATTCTAGTCAAGGGAAACCTGTTTTGTGTTGAGTAAAATATAAAATATCAGTTTTTTTTAATTGATCGTTTTTTAAAGTGCTTGTTTAAATACGAAAAGAAAACCATTTTGGAACACATCAAAAAATAGATGTAATATATACGATTAATCAAAGCGCAAACGATAGAAATTGAGTAAAATCGATAATCAATTATAATTATTATTTGTTTCAAATCGTTTGCCACATTCATTTGATTGCCATTTCTCGACACATCGATTAATGGATTTATGATGTACGATTAATCGAAAAGGCATCAATTGAAATTGAGTAAAATCGATAATCGATTACTTCATGATTAATTATAAACTATTTTTTATCGTTTTTTATTTTTAATGCCATTTTCCGACACATCGATTAAATGATTAATTTTATACAATTAATCGAAAAGCTATCGATTAAAATGGCGTAAAATCGACAATCGATTATTTCATGATTATTTATTTTTTTTAATCGTTTGCCACTTTCAATAATATTGCGAAAGTGAATTTCGCTTAAGTGTTCCAAGTAACACTTTTGATAACATTAGCGAATTGAATTCACCAATATTTCTTCAAGAACTGAAATAAGTTAACATTGGACATAGGTTTCAATTTACTAGCTAAAAACAGCACAGTTTTGAACATTTAATGAAATTTTAATTTCACAAAATGTCTCCGAATGTGGAAACAGGTCTTAAAAACCTTAAAGATTCGCAAATTTTACCTGTTAGAGTACTCTTTACACAACTGTACTTTGCTCTTATAAGCCATTTAGCCATTTTGACTAGTTACAGGGTATACGCAAAAACATCTGGTGTACCCCTGCCAACGTATGTACTTGCTTACCCTGAATGTCTGTCCGTCTGTCTGTCTGTTTGGCTGCCTGCCTGGCTGCGCATCCTGTTTAGCAAGTAGCCAAAACAACAGCTGGAAAACATTTCCACAAAGTGAAACTCAAATTGCGTAGGGGCGTTGCTTGGTGTGTGTGTGTATGTGTGTGTGTCTGTCAGTGTGTGTATGTGTGTGTGTGTGCATTGCTGTGGGTGTCTGATAACATTTGCTTATCACATGATCTAACAGTTAAGGTTTAACGCCAAGGAAGTAACATTTTTTATTGATTTGTTTAGGCAATGAATCACGCTTCCTTATATTAGCCGGTAATTTAACGCAGAGCAACAGCAGCAACAACAACAACAGCACAGCAACAGCAGCAACACACCCCTAACAAATCGATAGCAATGAATAACACAACCCCCTACCAACAACTACCCCCTACCACACCGCTTGTCAACAATCGACTGCTTGTCACACGCAATTTTGTGTATGCTAAACGTTAACACAACCCTCACCCCCCTGCCAACCAACCCCCCTGCACACACAGTCAGCGCCCACCTAAGTTTCGTAATCATCAAGTACAAAAAAAAATTGCACTTGGTAGAAATTTTGACGCTTGAAGCAGATCAGGCCAAAGGCAGCCCAGAATAGCAATGCATTTAGACAAAATTTATTAATAGCATGATCACGCCCCAAAAAACAACAACAACAAGTGGAAGTACAAGTACAACAACTTACCTTTAAACAACAACAGCAGCATTAACACTAAAGCATAAACACATATTTTTAACTGACACTGTAATTAAAAATTCTAAAGCTAGTTTCACTTTGTCAGCGAAGACGAAACAACAAAAATAAAGCAGCAACACGACGCAGCGACAGCAGCGATGTCTAACGCTTAACCGCACGTTTTCTTAGACTTAAAAATTGGTATTTCTTTTTTTGTTAATTAATTAATATGAAATAAAAACGCGCGCGGCGTACGCACATTGAATTATTATTGTCGCAATTACTGATTGGCTTCTGTGTGTGGCCGTGTGTGGCCCGTGCAGCGTTTGCTTGAAAATACCAAATTTATTAGTGTTGGTAAATGCGTTTAGTTTTAAGTAGCTGCAGCGATCTGACAACACTGGCTTGCGCATGTGGCAAGTCTGGCAGCGCTGGGCATTGCGCGCCAATTCATATATTTGAATGTATTAAGCAAAATTTAAAGCAGCTCAAATTTAAATGCGAATTGCTGCGATCTGGCAGCGCTAATTTTCGAATGTGCGAGGTCTGGCAGCCTTATTAAAGCCCGCTGAAATTCGAGTATTTGAATTCAGTACATGCATTTTAATGATCAAAAGAAAAGTTAATAATTTTGCAACAACATTGATTCGTTCTCTTCGTTGCTTGCTATCGAATAACATCTAACTTCTTAGTTAATCCAAGAAATTTCGCATATTAATGAAGTAAGTAAAGCATCTGAAAACATAAAAATCTAGTTCAATAAAAAATGACAATATTTTCGTTTCGGTTAGTTTAATTTTTTTATTTGTTTTGCATATTGTATAATTTGTGTTATTATGGTTATCATACAATACATAAATAAATTTAAATTATGCTCTTTATTCACAATAAAGTTATAATTATATGTATTTTATATGGATTTCTTTCAAGATACATACATATATTTGTTATCTGCTTTTTTTTGACGTTCGTTTCGGAAAACACCATAAAATATATATTTCAAACTCAACATTTTATGCTCAACAGTTGAGTCGAGAAGCCAATTTGTATTTGTTTTTTATATTGTAGCATAGTACATACATAGATATCCAATGGTTTATTGTTGAAAACAATATAAAATAGTTATATATATTTCAATGTAGTTGCTGTTGTTGTTGTCCAAGCTGCTTAGCAGTTGTCGTGTCTTTCATATTATTTTATGCTTTTTTCCAGTAGTTTATTACACATATTATTGTAGTTATGCGTTTATGTATATATAAATAAGTTACATTTTTTAAACTCGTGAGTTTTTCTTTCATCATTCAGTGTATTGTTTCGGCCGCAATTGTTTACGTTGTATTAGTTATTAGTTTTTGTTAAGTTAATATGCTTCATATATAGCTCACATTGTGTATATTTTTTGTCTTTTTTATTTACAGCAATTTAGATACATATAAATGTTTCGCTAATATTTCTTCTTTGGGGGAGACTTGGAAACTCTACTATTTTGTTTTTTTTTTTACTAATTAATAAATAAATTTGTCATTTTCATTTCATTTATTTAGCTTCGTTCTTCTTTTTTTTGTACAATAGACGCGTGTTTTTGTTTTTTTTCTTTTTTGTGTGTTATCAGTCATTTTTCATTTACTTTACATGAATGTGCAAGAAATTATTGTTAAGTTTAACTTGTAAATAATTCGCATTCCATTTAACTTGTTCCAATATGATAAGTATATATATATATATAGTTATGCATGTATGTTTTTGTGTATATGTATGTTGGTTACCAGAATTGTATTTCTAAATTGACACAGATAATTTAAGATCACAAAGCGTAGTACAATAAAAAAAAGTTAGAAAATAAATCGGGGAATACCATAAGTAATTTAAGTAATTTTGGTTTAGCCGTAAGGTGTATACATATGTTACAATAATTACACGATTAGGTATATAGATATATATATACTTCATACGATATATAATATAATAATAGGCCTGTTTCGAATACCACTTACGTATCAAATCCACATAAATATGTGTAGCATAAACTAAGGATGAGACTTAAGCGTAAAGAAAAGTTTTGAGTTGGCTCCAAAAAGTAGGCAACACTTTTTAATGTGTAATTAAATCGAAAGTGGCATTTGTAACAGGCTTTATAATATAATATAATTTGTTTAAATTTGTTTCTCTTCGACTTTGTTTCGTTCTTTGTTGTTTCAATGTCTTTAAAATATTTTATATAAATTGATTCTTTGTTTTGCAGACACATAAAAGTTGTTTTTGATATAAGTATACAATATACAATACAATAAAATGTTAAATTACAATACAATAAATAAGTACACATGTTGGATTGTATGTAGATAGAGTCAGTAGCATGTTACTCATATTATATATATTATATAATTGTTTATATAATTGTTTTCTTACGCTGGCAAACCAGACAGCAATTGTGCAAGAATCCTGCTTGCCTGCATTTGATTGACATGCACAGCATGACATCCTTGCATATCCTTTATACGCGTAAGGCGCTTGGTTGATTTTCGACATAAGCAGAAAGACAGGACCAGGGTTAAGGTTATAGAGTGTGCTGTGGGGCTTGTCTTATATCATAGCAATACGATTATGATACGATAAGATTACGATACATATTTATGATAGGGCTTATAGTTAAAAGGGAAGAGATAAGAGAGTTGTGCTCGTTTGTTGCACTCGAGA
This sequence comes from Hirtodrosophila cameraria, assembly GCA_949708635.1. NCBI lineage: Eukaryota > Metazoa > Arthropoda > Insecta > Diptera > Drosophilidae > Hirtodrosophila > Hirtodrosophila cameraria. Next base: position 8,720,065 of record OX453089.1, read on the forward strand.
GCCATCTAAGCCGTGGAATTGAATTCCATGGACTTTTCATTTAGGAATACATAATCTATACATGCGCGCGCGTATCTGTGTGTGTGGTTTTGTGTGTATATATGTGTGTGTGTTTGTGTGTGTGTGTTATGTACATACGCGTACCTTGTGTTTTAAATGTTCTGTTCTTGGCTGACAAAATGGATCAGTCAAACTATACCAATTGCCTAAGCACATGGAGAGAAAAAATTTGCTTGTTTCAAGTTTTTTAAAAAATTTACTTCTTGTTCTTGCGCTTCTGCTTCTCCTCAGCCGAGGCAGTGGCGCAGGCAGCGGCAGCAGCAGAGGCCGTAACTGCAGCATTCAACAGATTCATATTTGGCTTAATTGTGCCCTTCTTCTGCGTAGCCGGCTGCTGTGGTGTTGCCTGTGTAATGTTCTTATTGCCAACAGCATTGGTGGCGACACCATTTGTTGCCGCTGCCAAGGCTGGCGTGGCCGGCGTTTCATCTAGGAAAAGCGGATTCTTAACCTCCATTTCACCAGTGGGCGCCAAGCCAGGACATTCATAGACGGTATAATCGCCCTCCTCGTTGTCATCATCGCTCTCCACGTCGGACAGGCCACAGCTGCCATCGGTTGCCTGACAATTCTCCATGGCAATAATCTGTTGCTTCTGATGTTGATAGTGATACATTTGAGCGCTCTGCGCCAGCTTGCGATCGCAGGATGGTGAGACATCCTTATTGGGTCCAGTTACACCATAGGCCGGATAGTCGACATCTGCGGCGGCTTTGCTGCGATTGTGGCACCTGTAAACACAAAATTTACATAATAAATAATTGAGCACTATAGTAGCTACAAGTTCTCATTCTCAATTAAGTTAAACTTTTGCTTAAATTATGCACAACTTAATTTCATTTCCTTGTGTAAAAGTTGTAAATTAGTTTGCGGAGGCTCGAAAGTTTATTATTCAATCGTCGTATTGAATTTGAAACTAATATATAATTGACTGCATGTATAAGACATTAAATATGCATGATATGTTTCCGCCCCAAGCCTTTAAATAGAGCGACATTCAAAACTCAGTTTTAATTTAGCTTGGACTAAGTGAGAACATGCTGAGAGCTAAAAATATATCTATAATATTTATACCTTTTTTTTTGGGGCGTGTTCTTAGTTTTACTTTCGTAGCATTGTCAATTGTGTATCATGATAAATTTACAATTTTATTGTAGCTACGACGTTCATTTAATTTTGTACTGACCCTAAAAGTATGCTTCATTTATTTCGGGCAAATTGATGTGAGTGTGGAAATTTTGAATAAATGAATATTGTTCCATGCATATTGTTTATAATTTAAGTAAATCAATCAAAATTTAAACAATACTGCTCTGTTTGACTAAAATTTAAATATGCTTTGCTTATTTAAATGAATTTGATTTGAAAGGGGAGTAGAAAACAGGCATTCCAAGTAGAAATCAATTCAATAGAAATATGTAAAGCATACTTTCAGGCGCGAGTACAAATGAAATAAACGCAGAAAAAAGCAAAGTTTCTTAATTTGATCCTATCTAGCTTTCTGTGAAATTGATTTTATTAGGTATATCGTATTCCTACTTTTCCTACTTTTAAGAACACCATTTTCTGCTGGGTTGGCCTTATTTTCGATGCTTATTATTGAAAGTCACAAAAATGTACACTTACCAGGTAACGCCCAGCGCTAAAAGTCCCACGGTAACCGCCGCACTCACGCCTGCAATGAGGGCAACAATATAAACACCCATTTCGCTATTCATGCCCAGATGCTGGCGCAGCACAAGCTGTTCATTGGGATCGGCAGCCATGCCCGCTGCCAATGCCATTTGTGGAGCTTTGCTTTGCTTTTGCAGCTTATCAATCAGCGCATTAATCTCATTGGTTGGCTCCTTGGGGAGATTAACGCCAGCAACAGCGGCTGCGGCAGCCGACTGCGGTTTAATGCGATGGAAATTGGCGGTGGCGGTGTCCAGCAACTTGGGTGGTTCCATGGGCTTAGGTGCCGCCATAGCCGTAATCAGCTTGCTCTTGGCCGTAACCACCTCGGCTGCAGGCTCTGGTGCCGGTGCATACTCCTCGTAATCATCCAAGGCACGCGAGTCCAGTTCACCCGAAGGATCATTAGCATTGTCAAAGAAACGTGCATCATTGGGACCCACGGCAAAGGGTATACGCTCGCGTTGTAGATTATTACGATTATTATAAGCATTCAACAGGCTCTCATAGTTGGGCAAGGGCATTTGCATGGGCAAGGGCGGTGGACGCACATCGGGCACAACATCCAAAGGACTGCCATAGGCAGCATCGCCCTCAACATTATCATATTGATCATATTGTTGATTGTTCAAGTTGTTGTTGTTGTTATTCTCATAGTCATCCTCGGATTCGGCCATTACCTGCACCTCTTGCTGCCGCTGACGATAGCGTTCGCGTTCGAGCAGCTGTCGCTGTCGCATCATCTTCAACTTAATGAGTTCCAGCTGCTGCTCAAACTGCTGTTGCAGCCGTCGACGTGCGTGCTCCTCCATGAGCTGCTCAACCTGCTGTGGCTCCATGGCCGCTGATGAAATGGGACGACGACGTAGTCCTGCAAGCGAAATGCGAAATGCAATTGATTAATTTCTAAGAAATGGGTGTGGTTTTTTTTGTCCTGTGTGTGCTTTTGGACACTCATTAATGCTAATGCTTTAATGCTAATGATGTTCGCGTGCAAACTAACGTTCAAAAATAAAAGCGACCCAAAAATAGAAAACAACAAAAGCGTGTAAAGTTTGGCGCTGAAGAAAACTATACTTATAACCCGCCCAAAAAAAAGAAAAGAAAGAAGAGAAAAGCAAACCGGAATAGACAAACAAAAGTCAATTTAATTGCTAAAGGTTTAAAAATAGACCAATTACTACACGCGCGCGCAGATACACACACACACACAAACACACACACACACACAGACACACACACATAGAAACAGGCTGTGACGTGCTTGGAAAGTTTTATTTCATTTCGTGCGCTGAAAAGTAGGCTATAAAAAAGGCAAACTGCAACCAGGAGCTGCAAACTGAAGCAGCTAAGGACTATAGTTTTGCAGCTGTGTGGGTGGCAGTAGCTACACACACATACACTCATGTAACATACGGCAACTACTGACGTTGCAACCTGTATGTGTATGTGTCTGTGTCTGTGTGTGTGTGAGCTCTTTGATTCGTGCATATTTGATACTCGATATGTACTCTTCTCATATACAATCACAAATACATAGAGATGTGGGCACACATACATACACATGCATATCTAGTACACAGTATACACAAAACGAAGTGGCCTGCGCCATTCACGACGCCAAAACTTGAAATTCTACATGCATACATACTATATAGATATATAAATTTGTGTGTAAGTGTATGTAAGTGTATGTTAGTGTGTATGTGTGTGTGCAGCGTTAGTTCTAAGTGGTTTTTGTGTGTTGGTTGTTCTATTTTTAGGCATATGTACCTGGGTAAACGGACATTTCGCAGTGACCCAATATGCTGCACATGAGTACTGCAATCAGTGCGCAGGTTATTTCCATTCGCCTCGCCATATTTGCACTATTTTCCGCTTAGTTTTCCACACAAAAAATGTAATTAGTCTTTAAAATGTTGTTCAATATTGCAATCTGCTTAATTGGCACTTAGTTTTTATAATTTTATTCGTATTTAATTAGGACAGCACTGTTGCCATATGGCCGGTTAAACATGCCTGCTGCTACGTTGCCCTTTGAAGCACACTCTGTGGCAGATAACGACGACAGAGTTTATTGATTTTCACACCAATACACACACGCACACACCCACACACACGGTTGAAAAATCAGGCAGCTGGTGGTTTTTTGTGTTCCTCGCAAAACTATCGCGTAGGCGTGCAATATGTTTTTTTTTCGCAATTTCCCTTAGCTAACTGTATAATTCAATTTAAACGTTTTACATATATTTTTTATAAGGGAAAGTCTGCTTGAGTTTTGAACTTGCACCGGCTGCCACAAAATGTCAAATGCAGGCACTTTTCTTTCAGCTTCTGTTGAACTTGTTAGGTTGCCCCGTTAAACGTTTTTCTTTTTCTTTTTTTTTTCTCTCTCTTGTTTTTCGAGTTGACAGTGTTGCTGCTGCGTTCTGCGTTGCTTCGACGTCGACGTATATGGTTATACTGAATGAGCCTGGCGGCAGCAGCAGCAGGCAGCAGCAACAGCACAAGCAGCAAAGGCAGAGAAAAGCAGCTAAATCAGCATTCGTAGCTGTGACGCAAATGTTATGTCCGCCCCCGCGCTGTTAAATGTTGCGGGCAGCTTTTGTGGGGATAGCCAACAACAAAGCGCAGCGAAGTCAGCGCAGCGCATGCGTCCTTGCGTCCAACAAAAAAAAGCTTCTCACGTCCGCATGCGACTGTGTATGCGTGTGTTCGTATGTGTGTGCTCAGGGATTTTTTTGAATAAACATTCATGCATTCATGAAAAAGCCGAAGCGAGTCTCGACTTCTTGGCAGCTAGCAGGTGGCTGCTACGTATTCACTTACACACACACAGTTAAACACACTCCCACACATCTGTTGTTACATGTAGCATGATGCCTCCATCGTGCCTTCGCCCCGCCCCCCGTTAGCTTTTGACGGGCACGCGCTGAACCATTTTCATTTTGGGATAGGACACTTTATTTTTATCAATGAATTTTCAACCCAAAAGCTCTCTATTCACATTATACTTAAGGATTCTAAGCGCAGTGTACAAAGTTACATCAATTACATCTGTCTGTTTGGGAAACAGATTTATCTAAAAAACATGATTTTTGTATATTCGATGCCAGTTTAGACAAAACATGGTATTATCTTTGAATTAAATACATATCAGCATGACATACATATGTATGTACGATACATTGTCGATTATCTTTTTATTGAAATAAAATTTATAAAATTTATTGCTATATTTGCATAAATATTTTTTTTTTAATTTAATTACATATTATTAATTAGTCTCCCGATTTTGATTTACTCCGACCACTTCGTTTGAGGTAATAAAATAGAAAAAAATGGATTTAAATGCAAATAAAATAGGAAAAACTGCAGAAAGGAGAAAGTCAAAGAAAATTCCAAGCAAAATTATTGACATTAAAGCAAGACACTCTATCATAATCAAAGCCAAAAGTTGTTTTTAGTTTGTCGCTTATAATTCTCAACCAGTTTAAGCAAACACAAGTCCAACTGAAAGGCACGCTCGGTGGGTGAGTGAATGAGTGATAGAGAAAGTGAGAGAGGGAGAGCGGACAACCGGTTAAATTGCTCGCGGAGCAGTGAAGTAGAAAAGAAGTGGAAGAAGCTTACACAGTCCTATTTGAAAATTTAATTTTGGTTCGATCGTTTTTGCTTCACTGATGCCATTTGGCTATTGCATAGCTAGTTCTGGCTATTTTTAAACTTCAAAAATTGCTATTAGCCGGAAATCTGGATAATAATAGTAATTATTATTAATTTTTTACGTTAAATTTTCCGAAAATCGAGGCCAAAAAACCAAATCGGAAAACTTAACAGAAATTTAATTGTTTTCAAACATTGCGGGCTTTTAACAGACAAATGTTAAGCCTCTGTTAGAAAACAACAACAAAATCGCGGCCGAAAATTCCAGGATTTTTGAGATTTTTTCGAATAATTGTTATTTTTGGTGCAGTTTGATTCGAAATAGCGTAGTATGTGAGAAAAAAGTTATTGAGGGTCGCTTGTTTAGTGGCAAATAAGCAAAAACCGAAGTTACCGAAGGACATGCGTCTACAAACATCAAATTTAAGCGATTTTAAGTTTTTGGACAAAAATCAAAATTAGATCATGATATTTCATAATAGTACATTATTCGTTTTATTTAAAAATGCACCCCAAAACCATAAAATTCCGCAAAATAAATACAAAATTTCAAAATCGTTAACTCTGTTAACTTTGAAACAGAAACCGCTATTTTCTGTTAAGTCACTGTTAATAAATTAAAACACCTAAAAAATACACAAAACCGAAAAATACTGCTGTTGGTACGTTTTTGTTATCGATACGCAATCGATACGCAGTTGTTATTCGTGAATCATTTTTTTAGCAAAGCGACAAAGAAAAATTATAAACAAATAAACATGGCAGCAATGAAAGGTAATTATTGCGCAATTTTAATGCTATTGATAATTGACAGAAAATTCTCTTTTTATAAAAATTACATTTGCTGCTGTCTACTTGCCAACAACTTCAAAAACAACGACAACCAAAACACACAACACCTGCAGCGTAAGTCGCCACCCCGCTATATGTATGTATTGATAACCTTGTTGATAACTCCCTTTTTTCATTGCAGTTTGGTTATAGCCGCATTTCTGTCATGCCTGGGCATGACATTCCTGATATTGGCCTGTGCTGTGCCCACTCCAAAGATATTCTATCCATTCTTTGTGCTACTCTTCTACGTGTTATCAGTGCTGCCCGTGTTCATATCGAAGCGTACCACTCCCGGCAATGAAACCAATCCGAAAACCGAATTTGCACTCTTCCTTACGGCTGGCATGGTGCTGAGTGCCTTTGCCTTGCCCATCGTTTTGGCCCATTCCAATGTGGTAGGTTACAATAGCAATGACATATAAAACATATGTAGCTAATTTTGTATCCTAATAGATTACCTGGTTAGCGTGCAGCCTGACCTTGATCAGCAATGTGATTAACTATTCGACCATGTTTGGTTATGCTATGCGTGATGAGGGCTTCGATGCGCCATATGGAGGCATGTTCTAAGCAGGCATCTGTAAATTTCAGCCCCTTCCCCCCTAGTTGGGTGGCAGTTTAGTTTTAAGCGCACGTCGATGATTTTTGGATGTAGCAATTTTGATGCGGTTAGAGCTTCATCTCAGACGACAGTCAATCTCACATTAATAAATATATTCAAATAACTATTTAACTCAGATAACAAAATACATGATAATTATTAGCCATCAATTAACAATTATTGTATTTATTGGTTTGAAAAAGTCTTTTTTTGGATTCCAATCCAATTTAACAAGGTGTTTGAAAATTACCATACAAGGTGTTTGTAAAATACCAAATATTAGATGTTAAAATGAATACCTTGGCTCTACGAAACTTATCTTAAAAGCTTGGGCGCATTATATTAAATCAGGCCAGTTGTGACAACCGCGGTGGCTTCAAAACGGAGTTAAAAGTCTACAGTCTCAAAAAGAGATGCATTTTTAAAACATTAAAATAAAGAAAAACATAAATCTATATTTAAGGTCTCTTTAGACACACTGGCAGTAGGCCGCGTTTTCGAAAATTTCATTTTGTTCACCTTAAAAAAAAAAAAAAAAAATATGAGAAATTTTGGAATTTTTGATAAGTTGAAAAAAAATTTTAACAAGAAAGAAAGAAGGAATAGAAAACTTTCTAAGACAGTTGCGTCTACTAAGGTAATCCCTTTTAAGTAGTCTCCATATTTCTAAGAATTCGGTTGTTGCGTTTAACGCAACAGAGTTTTGACAGAGTTGATAGTATTATTATTGCTTTATTGAAAAGTTGATCAAAGTTAGCTTGATACATTTCGATTTTATTGCATACTGATATATTAACAAAAAGAACTACGCTGCCAGCACTGAGGTTATCCATGGCATTAAGATAGCAACATTTTGACTGATCAATGGAGTTCTGACACAACCATGCTCCCATATTAGCCCATGAGTGTTAATGCCAAATTGTACAAATCGCTGATCACCAAAATATTCAACTGGACTGCTAACTGAGCTGCCAGAAATGCCGTAACACTTATTGCTTGTTTTGGAGGTGCTTTCGCTTGTTTGATAAGCACAGATAAGAGCCTGATCAACAGATCCACTGCGAGCAATCAGTTCAGTACAATTTTCCCGGTCAGCATAGGAGTATTCAAGTTTTGTCTCACGCAGCATATCGACTTTTTCATCACGGCCCCAAGCAGTTAGGAAAACATTTTCCAGAGATTCCACTTTTTGTTGCTGGGTTTCAGTCAGTGGCAAGCAGATGGGACTGATGTGCTCTGATAACAGATCAAATATTTTAATTTAATAACACATTGCAATTTAATTCTGAAATTACCTTTGAAGTCCACCTTTCTGGATAATTTCACTAGAGCGATATCATAGTTGGTAAGCTTTTGAGGTCCTTCGAAAGATGGATGTATAGAGATGCTGTCGATTTCAAATTCTTCAAACGCCGGCATACATTTGATGTTGTTGTCATATGTCCTGCAGTCAGGATTTGTTGATCTGTCATGATCACCTAAGCGCACTGATACTCTATAAAATGGAATTTAATTTAAAATTAATTTATATTTGTATTCGAAACTTACACATTAAAGCCTTTAACACAATGCGCAGCAGTAAGAACAAAACCTGAGCATAAAATACCAAGTATTATAAGGATTTATTAAATTTTTTAATATTTTTAGCTACTCACGGTCCGTAATAAGTGTACCCGCACATCTTAATCCTTCCTTGCCTGAAATACGCGTTTTAATCAGTGCCATCCAAGGCCTCGAGCCAAGGAAAACTTCACTCCTCTCGACGAAACTTTCCGCTTTATTGAATACACCACAATTCTGTTTCTCTAATTCACGTAAACCATCCTGATTTAACTCAACTTAATAAGAAAATATGGTTTTGAGTAACTTATCATCAGTTGGGTTTTATAACATACCTTTAGCTACACCGATTGCAGCCTGGTTCAACAGAACAATGCTTACTAGGACTAGAGTCGACTTTATATACCTCATGTTGATAGAACACTCAAAACGCAACTGATAAACATTAGTCGCTTGTTCGCGAATTTATAGTCACTTTAAAAACATAGGTTATCACATAATTAATTTTTTTTGGGGTTGCATTCAAGGTTAATAACCTAAACTGATTTCATTTAATTATAACTGGAAAATGACACTCATAAACCTTTTTATAATTTAATATATAATATATGATTGCGGTATATTCGGGCTTAGTCTGCTTGATTTAGGGTGGCAGCGATGCTATCTGATGTACATGGTTTATAAAACAATGAGGATGATGTACTTTGCTAGAAAAAACAATGAGGATGATGTACTTTGCTAGAAAATTAGATTGTTAAGATACCGTGAGCATGACCAATTTGAGCAACACACAGTACCTGAGAAAACCGCCCTGATACAAGTACAAGCTTTTGACTAGCTCCAAATTGTTTTTGAAAAATTAGTCAAAATTGCCATGGCAGCGTGAAATAACCACAACAGTAAATTGACGCACAGCAAAGGGGATACAAATTTGAGAATAGTATTAAAAACAATTCGTTGGCGCTACCTAAGCTTATCTTAAATAATCCTGATAAATGCCAATCTAAATTATTTGTTTGTTTTATTTGCTTGAGATATCCAGCTAAAGCCTTGAGCTGCGTACTTGCCTTTATCGAATTCAAAATCGATATCGATAACAGTAATTCAGTTTTTGTAGTTCGCTCGAGAGACCACAAATGGCAATTGCTATTTAAAAGTTGGCGAAAATGGAAATTGGCCAAAAAAATCAAACCAAAAAACATGCTTCACAGGTAACTTCAATTAAGGATAATGAAGAAGAGGAAGATGAACTGGAGACTGAGAACGAGTACGAGGAGGAGGAGGAGGAATGGGATGTGGATACGGAGCTGGACAATTTTGTAGACAGCGAAACTGAAAGTGAAGAGGATTTCAAGCAGCCGCTGCCACTGAGCAGTCGCAGCGCTGCTGCTGACAATGCAGATTTGCCCATGCAAAAATATCCTTTCAAGCTGAAACATACCGATTCTGGGTAAGTTTTTCTTTTTGCTTAGAATTGGTTGAAATTGAACAGTGCTTATTTTCTGATCCTGCTCGTGCTGAATATGGCTTTCAACTTGTTTCGTTCAATAATCCTTATATTATGATTATGAGATTGTCAAACTGTTCCACAAAATTTCAGAATTTCTGTAAGCTACGCTTATCCCTCTTATATGTTCGATTTGTTCGTGATCTCTTATTTAATAACAATCTAAGCTATCATATACTTATATTCTTTATTTCGCTTAGAAACATACTCACCGTGCACCATACGATCAAAAATGTGGATCAGCAGTTGCGTGTTCGCATTGCCGCATGCTGTTTTAATGATCTAAGTAACAAACTGGTTGTCATTGATAGACGGTAAGATATCCTGGTTATTCATAAATGTACCCAAATAGTTAAATCTTTTTCTTTACCATAAACAGCGGCAACATCTATATCTTTGATTTTGTAACCAAACGTTATTGGCGTCTCAGCATACGTCTGCCACAGGCAACATTGTTGTATGCCTCGCCGCTGCATTGCAATGAGTATATTGTAGCCAGCGAACTGGGCCATGTCTATGTAATGAATGTGGAAAAGTCGATTGTGAGCAGGCACAATGAAGTGGGCAACGCAGGCGTTGATCAAATAAGCTGGGGTAATCGTCTGAAGAGCTCCAATGCTGCCAATACGCTGATGCGCTTTGGTTCGGAGTCTATGCTGCTCAATTTGAAGACATTGCTGGTCTCACATCAGCTGGAGTTTGATCAGTCACGTTTTACTTTGAAGTTTGCAGGCTTCTTGCCCAGCTCGGATCAGTTTTTTACCTGTTTTACGAATGATACCATACATGTCTGGTCCACGAATACATTGGAAACTGTGCGCATTGTGCAGCCCATTAGGGCGCGGGATCGCAAGCTGCGTCTGCAGCGTGCGGATCAGGCTATACCCGAGATTTATTTGCGTGGTCCGGATGATGAAGATGGGCACTTGGAGGATGAGCTGGCTTTTGACTGCCAGCAACAACACTTTGCCGATGGCAAGTTGATTGCCTATAGCTTCTCACCCAATGGCAATAAGCTGTGCCTGAGCACCTTGGATGGCTATTTGTTGCTGCTCAGCTCGGCTTCGCTGGAGCTGGAAAAACTTTATAAACTGCGTGATTTTATACTCAAGCAAATGGTGCTGCTGCCGCAGCCCAAGGAACGTATCTTGTTTGCCGTAACAGCGCGTGGACAGGTGGTTACGTTGGATCTCGAGCACACAGATCACAAACTGATTGTGCAACGTTCCAATGCGCTTAGTTTGAGCGTTAGTCGTGATGGCAAACTGCTCAGCGTGCTGTCCAAATGTGGCGAGGTGAATGTTTGGTCCACTTGTCGTCTGTATAATTCTTTGCATGCACAAACTCATTGCACAACGCAGGTGCGTGCGGCATTGAAGCTTGCCAAGCTGCCAGCGGGCAGTGGAAGCGCCTGCATAAACCAGGAGCTGCGTCAGCTGCTCAAGCATGAACGCTTGGAAGCCATGCTGCGTGAGTTTGGCTGTTTTCCGGAGAAATATCGATTCATTATATGGAGCACGCTGTTGGAGTTGCCCAGCAATGGCAGACAGTATCAGGCGCTGCTCAAACTGGGTCAGCCGGCAATTGTAAAGCAGCAGGCGCGTGACTTGAAGATCAAAAGCGACGCACAACGTCGTGGTGTTATCAAAGTGTGGAGCTGCTTGGCGCATTGGTGCAAGGTCTTTGGCTATGCGAGCTTTATGCCACATTTAATCTATCCGTTTGTAAAGCAGCTGCCCAAGAATAGTATGGTTGTCTTCGAGCTGCTTGTCACTTTGCTGCTGAATCATCTGCAGTTTTGCTTTGAATTTCATCCAATGCCGCCGGAGAATTATCTGGCCATGTGCGAGAATATCTTGCAACGCTATGATGAGAAGCTATCCAAGTTCTATCTGGCTTTGGAAGTTAAGCCCAAGGATTATGCTTGGTCCATGTTAAGCAATGCCTTTGCCGAGGTGCTAGAGGAACAACAATGGCTAGCTTTGTGGGACAACATCATTGCAGAGCCTCCATATTTTATTATATTTGTTATTGTTGCTTATAATCTGTTGAATAGGGAGCTGCTGCTCCGTTTGCCGGATAAGGCAGCCGTGCTTTGGTTCTTTCATGAGCAGAATCCGATTGAGGTGGACAAGTTGGTTTCACGCGCACGCAAACTAATGTCCAAGTGTGCAGCCAATGTGCATCCTCAGCGTTTTATGGCACCCTTAGCGCCCATACCCAAGGGTGTTTATCCCAAGTTTCTGAACTATCCCAGCGATTGGATTGCGCAACAGGAGGAGCAAGCGTCGACGCTGCAACAGCAACAACAGGAGATTGACGCACGCATACGTCATTTGGAAATGGAGGAGCTGCAAGTAATGGAACGTTTGGAGAATGGTCTCAAGCAGGAGGAGCACACGCGCCGTCTCAAGGAAATGGAGCAACTCTATCAAAACACCATACAGCATGAAGAGGAGCGGATTGCCTGCCATCGCAAAATGCTGCTCACCTATCAGCTGGAGGTGCGTCAGCGCAAGAGTGAAGTCATGACCAAGCTGCAGGAGTCCGAGCAGCGGCGTAAGGTATTGGAAATGGAAAAGGACATAGATAAGCTAATGCATAGCATAGAGCGTGCACGACGTCGCAATAATCAGGAAATGCTCTTTGCCGAGGATGAGATACGCAATCAGGAAATGGAGCTGCTCGCACAGCGTTATTACCAGGACACAGGGGGCGCACCTCTTGCCCAAAAGTACTATGATAACATACAGAAGATGTGCCTGGAACGTGATCAGCTGCAACGAAATCTACGCGACGTAAGATTTACTGGAGTACTTATATCAATGTCAGCTTCATTTGTCTTTTCTTTACAGATGACACTGGAAAATCTGCATAAGCCAAAAGCGTCCACCTCGTCTGCTCCGGTGGAGCCACATCTCACAGAAATCGAACGTTCCATTCTAGAAATCCAACGTGAATTCTCAGAAATTATAAATAGTGAGTCTGATAAATAACATTGCCAATTGGCAAAACTTATTTTATTGTGCAAACTATATGGTCAAGCTGGCAGCCACGATTATGACATTATTCTAACAATTGTAAATTTCATTTTCGATTGATTCGCCAGTTTTTCTAGTGATATTTATCGGTTTGGAATAGGTTTTTAAAGGCCTGTTCCGATTAGTAAATAAAACCAAATACTAACAAAATGTGCATTACTAATCCTTTATATATATTTATTATACATTTTATTTACGTACTTTACTAATCCTTATATATATCTATTATACATTTTATTTACGTACTTTACAAACGTAATATTTATATATTTTATATATTGCAATACTAATTTCTAATTTTATTTATTTTTTATCTTACAAATTACTTAAATTTATTTATATTATTATATACTTATAATTTTTCATAATTTATAAATGTATGTGTTTTACAAAGTACATGTTTGTAGTACAAACTTTGTACACGTTGTGTCGAACTTTAACGTACACAGCATTGTACCTATTACAACTGTTTTTTTGAACATCTTTATCACTTGAGCCATTGAGGCTTCTAAAATAATTATTTGTTATGCTAAGATTTTATGTATATAACGGGAAGCCTTTCTTTTCCCATTTTGAAGTGTTTTTCCACATCGTTTTCGATTTAGTGTTACTGTTTTCGTATGCATTTTTAGACTTATTTACTTTTTAAAGCTTTGCAATTTAAGTTGCTTTTGGAATCCTAAATAGGTAACAGTTTCATTTTGAAATGATTTTTAATGATTCAGAAATTGTAAAAGACAAAATAAGCTTCAAAAATAAAATATTTAAAATCAATATCATTTAATGCATAACTTATTTTACAAGTTTATATGGCTGCTCTCCTTAACGCTAAGTGAAGTTCAATTAATAATAATAATTTCGGAACCCTGTTATTTGTACATGAGCAATTACTTTTATAGTCAAACTAATCAGTTTTGATCCAGTCTCAAATCGGATGCACTGGCAGGCAATATCATCTTAGGCACATTGATGACAAGGTGTATGCTGGAGGATGGAATCTGCACAGCTGCAATTAAGAATTGAAAAATGAATGGGATTGTTTTGGTACAATGTTTATAATTACTTACCTGTTGTAGTGTTGTTGTTATTATTGTTTAGCAGTTGCAGTTCCTGCTCCAGCGTCGCTATTCTCTTATGCAGCTCTCGATTCTCTCGCTGTAGCTGTGCGTTGTGATCCTTGAGATCCTTATGCTCATTTCGCATCTTGTGACGATAACGGGATGCGGCAGCACGGCGTCGTTCCATACCCTCCTCATTGCGTTTGACCGCTGTCTTAGGTTTGGGTGCAGTCGCTACAAAGCTGCGCTGCTTGCGGTTGTTGCTGTTGTTGAGTATAGCCTTGAGGCGCTCCTTGATGGGCAGTTGTGATGTCGGCGTCAGACTAGCGCTGCTGGGCTCGTGAACCGGCGGTGTGCTGGGCACATAGAGGCTTATTGCTGCCTTAGAGCTATGGCTAGCTGTGTTAGGCTTGGGCAAGATGAAGGGACGCACTGTCTGTGCGGGCATGGCACTGGCTAATGGCTTGCTGACTCTGGTAGCTGTTGTGGTTATGGGCAACGTCTGCGCAGGCAACACCCATGTAATAACTTGTGGCTGTATTAACTGCAGCGGTGGAGGACCAGTATCCCTAGGAACTGGTGCTGGTGCGGGTGTCGGTGCTGCGAGCATATCCTCCACATTAGCTACTGGTACATCCAGTGGACTGCTGCTGTTGCTGCCAGCAGGCGCTACGCTGATAACTGTTGGCGTCTCCAGCGGATACACCTGTGGCGTGTGCAACGAGTCGCCCTCTGTCGTTGGCGCCTCTGAGCGCGTCGGCGTCGCTGGCAGCGCATGACCGCCAACCGCATTCTGCTCGGCTGCTCGCTGGAAACCTATATCAAAGGGATTCACGTGCTGCAGATCCTCAAAGAGTCCCACTTCATCACAGTTTTTAATAAGACGCGTCGGCGTTGGCGTTTGGTCTGCAGCGAACAGATTTCCTGCTTTCTGACCCAGCGACAGATCGAGCGTCATGGACGACATATCGTGTTTTCCTTGACACTGTCCATAACTGTCATAGCTGGCGTTTTCGTCACTGGTTTTTGTTTCAAAGTCTGTAAACGAGACGGCAGTCAAGTCGCCAATGTTTGAGTCTGTTTCCATTGCAACAATTGCATTCGTAAACAAAAATAAAACAATAATCAATAGCTGGTGTGTGTATGTGTGTGATGGGAACAGCTGATATTTTGCCAAGAAACAGCTGTATGTATCTTGGCTATTTTCGTAGCTAGCTTATGGCTATTTAAAAAAAAAGCCAGATCCTCAAATTTAACAGAAATTTTCGTTACAGCTACTCCAAGTGAAATCGAAAGAAAGCACCAAAACACTTGGTTTTGGGCTCTAAAAATTCGGAATAATTCTAGGATCTCAAAACTAGGCTCGGAATATTTTTTTTTGTGGAAAAATGTGTTAAAAAACCTTTTTTTAGTTTCGCCGATAAGCGCGCCACTCGCTGGCCTATCGATAATGCATATCGATGCCTTTTTGAGTTAACAGAGTAGCGGGGATTGTTTATTTTGGACGCGTTGCGCACAATTTTAGAAAGAAATCGCGCGATTTTTTTTTTTAAATAGTTTCACCGACTTCATGCAAAAATTATTCGAAGTGCCCGCCAACTTAACAAACTTAACTCACTGTTAACGCTTACAGCCCTCTTAGCGACAACATTGGCACAACTTAAATTGGATTTTTATTATATTTTCCGTCATAAAAGTCAGCCTCCGATGCCGGTTTTGAAATCCTAGAATTTTTCTGCATTTTTTGAGCCCAAAACCAGATTTTTTGATAGCTGTTTCGAAACATTACCAAAATTTCTTAAAATTCAAAAAATGCGGGCTCTTAACAGCAAAATGTTAAGGCCCACAAACATATCCCGGCAGAAATAGTCATAATATAGATTATGGTAATGCCCTTTGGTGCAAAATGGCTTAACAAGCGATTGGTAACAAGCTGAAGGCTGTTTTAAAAGAAAAATGTGAAAAGAGGTTCGAGCTTAACAGCTGCTAGTTGGCTCCAATTGTAACATTTAAATAACAGAGTTTCTTTACATTATCGATGCACCACTGCGATTGCAAAATAATCGACACTGTGGCTGCGGTGCTACAACGATAACCTGTGGTGCGATAGGCAATAAACAGTGCTGCAAAATGATTTTGTTTTTCTGTGCTATGCAGCACTGAGAAGCAAATTTTGAAAACTACATTTAGGCGGTAAGCAATGCAATTTTATTTGGTCTTAGCCAGTACTAGCCAGCAAATTTCAGAATACGTTACAAATTAAAAACAAGAATCTGAAAGCAAATTATTTGAAATGCAAGTACAGAAACTCTCCAAAAGATTATCTTTTTTGAACGTTGTTATTATTATGTCTCACAATGCAAACATACATAGTAAGATTCATAATTTCATAAACTCAATCATTAGTTTTGACCCAAAAACTTTGACATTCAGTACTTCCGTCATATGACTACATATCATCGTCTGTCTGGCAGCTGCAATGCATGCGCGCATCTCGAAACCTTTTCACAGCACGTAGCCGCAATCATAAAAAAGACACAAAAAATAAAAACCCCAAAATATTTTTGGCAATAAAGAAAACCCCATAATTTAAAATTTTGTATCTTTTAAATTAGATTTCTCATTGAAGGGAAGTTAAAAAAAAACCAAAAAAACAAAAACAACGAATAAAAGACACGCAAAATGTTTTCAAGTCGCTTTTTGGAAACATGCACGCAACGAGCAATTTTCTAAAACCCTGGGACGTATTTATTTCTCACAAAATGCCGCCGCCGCGTCGCAGCGTCAGCGTCAACGTCAGCAGCAACAACATACTTGTCTTGTGGGTCAAGTTCAGTGTCCAAATCCTCTGCAGCTTCCCAAGCGCAAAATGGTGGGGCACTGCGCCCCAGCAACCATCACCTAGCACCCAGCATCAACAGCCAAAGAGCATCACCAGCACCACCAACAACTACAGCAAAAGACGAGGTAGATGCACAGCATGAAAATTAAGAAAAAGTGATGCGTAATTACAGTCATTCTCTTTCACTGCAGCAAACGGGCGATTCCGTAGCGTCCCGACCGGGCCAATGTCGATCTTAAAGCCAATGCTGGTCTGTGGCTCTTGCTTTTGTTGCTGTGTGGACCACTCGGCTATGTTGCATGCAACAGACGCGGTTTTTGGACAGCCATGGCCGCCGCTGCCGGTAGAAACAATCAGTTTGAAGTTCGTTCGCATAATTATGGGCAATTTTCAAAGAACATGCGTTCCAATGAACATCTCTCTCTCTCTCTCTCTCTCACACACACATACACAAACGCAAACATACAAACACTCTTATTGCTCCTGCGCTCGCATTCAAAGCATCATCAGACGGGACAGCAGAGCAGTCGGTCTCCACATCAACGTGCGCGCCATTTCTGTGGCAACAACCATACGCAACCCATAAGATACATTTCAGTTTTGCATTTGTTTCAACCGATTTGAAAATTACAGGTTGTCCTTGTTTTCTTTTGTTGCGCACGTCACTTGGCAGGATACAGCACAGATTCGAGCACATTTGCTAGGCTTGTTTTTTGGGCACTCTTTTGTCTGTTTAGTTTTATTGTTGTAACAGGCTACAACTGCTCCTTTATAAGGACTCAACCTGTTGCCATCAACAAGGCGCTCCAGGTGACTGACATTATGAGCTGACTTTGTTCCCGCTATCACATAATAACTCATAACGGTGTCTCTGCAATGTGCAACGTGGCAGGACGAGAACCTGAAAAGGACCCTTGTGGCATTTTATCATTATGCAAAAAAGCCCAAACATAACAAGCTGCATCCTGTGTGCGTCTTTCGTTTCCTTTAAGAAATTCCTAGAACGCCCAACATTTGTTTTGGGTTTTGTTTATTTTTTTGTTGGACAGTTTGTTTGTTTTGCCTAGCGGGCATTTTGCATAAATTCGGTTGTTTTCACGGTTGCATGCAGCGGAAAGATAAAGTGCCAACAACTTGGCTGCAACTTGCCACAAAAGTTGAACTTTTGCAGGCCTCAATATAAAACAAAGTTCATGTAATGAATCAATTATTTTTTTGAGTCATTTGTGTCCCCATATAGCACAATTATTTGAATCTGCTTTAACTATCTGTTTTTATTCAAACTGGTCTTTCTGTTTTGAAAGCGTGTTAAGACAATATTAATATAAATTCAAAATTTTCATGGCAGATCTATTAAAAATAGAATTTTTCTAGTAAACAAATTGTTTTTGAAGTTACAGATATCTTGTAATAACTCAAGATAGATCAGCGTATAATCTAAATACTTTAAAAGTTTTCTTAAATGTCAGTACACTGAATTTGAATTTATTTATTGCATTTTTTCTATAAAACCTTTTCTGATATTACAGATATCTTAGTAGAACTCAAGATTGATCAGTGCCTAATCTGTTCCATGTAATGCATTTTATTTCTTTTCTAAATTTTGAAAAACGTTTGGCATTTGGAAGATTACTTTATATATTACTAAATATTATTAAGTTTGTTTGTTTTTCAATAACCTGATGAGCAGTACGAAAAAACATGAACGTATTATAAAGTTTAGTTTCTAAATATGTTCTATTAGACGTCGAATTGATGTGATATCCTTGGTACAGGCAGATCCTAATATTCTTATGGATCTAGATAGTGAACGAATTTCCTTGGGTATGCAGTGGTCAAAAGAACTTTGTTATCATAAAATGTTTGTAGTCAAAAAATATTCTTTAAACGGATGATATTTTAGCCATAAGCTTTTTCGATTGGTAGAGAGTTGAAAATACTAAAACCTTTTTTGAAATGATAAGTTAACTTACAAAAAAATAGATTTATATATGGTCGATACTTTTATTATAAAATACATTAAGATATAGACAAGTGTATTGAATCTTCGGCAGTCCAAAGCTAAATATTCCATCTATTTTTTATATAGTATTTTTTTAAATAAGCTTTATGCAACTTCCTGCGCCGGCAGCACTCTGTTTTAAGACTCAATAAGCTTCCTGTATAAAATGAATATGACTTTTCCGACGGCAGTCGCAGACTGAGAGTATATAAAGATATTTTACAATATATAAGTTTTGCTGTTGTATTTGGTAGTTTTGGTTATAGCCAAACAGTTTGTAGCCAAACTTGGCGCTCAATAATAATTTCATAATTATGGGTTATCTGGCAGTCGCATTCGTAAATAAAAATGCCAAACGGCAAAAGGCGGCAAAATATAAAACCAAAACAAGCGTACAAAACTTTATCACTGCTAGTTTTTGCTGTTGTTGTTGTTGTTGTGGCAGTTGATGTTGTTGCTGCCACATATTGTGGTTCTGGGCAGCGTGGCCGAGATTGATTGTCGCTAATGGGCGTGATGTGGCTGCGGTTCCAGCATTTCCAGTGAAAAGCCCTACAACAGAATCAGAAACAGAATCAGACACTCACAGATACAGATACAAATATATATGTTTATACAGATACAGATACACATATACACAGGTAATTGATTTAATTGCCGCTGAGTCGGTCGGCCGAAAGTAGATCACGCGGCATTAGAAAACTGGCGGCCAGTTATAGAGGAAGTTGCCAGCAATTAATTGTGACCTTGAGCTTGGAGCACTCTGCAGCTGAAGCTGTGGCTGTAGCCGTCGCTGCGCCTGTCTAACGGTATTTGAGCTGCGGCTTAGACGGGAAATTAGCCAAAAACAAAAAAAATAACAGCAAAATTTTTACGAGTTTAGCTCGTGCGGCGAACGCGCCAGAAAGGCAAACTTGGCAGTCATCATCATCATAAAGAGCCATAAAACGAAAGGATGCCGACAAGTGAAAGAGTGTATCTATGGCTGGACATGGACATGATGCTGAGCCTGAACTGTTGGCGGCACTCATCACGCCGTGATTCGCAAGATGATGGATTGCGTTCACTTTTGATGTATCTGCCACTTTCAGCTCACAATTTAATGCCACGTCCAATGGGGCGCTGCCTAATTGCTGCTTGCCTCTCTCTCTGCCGCCGCACGTTCCTCATCATTTCCATTTCCGTTAAGACCGCCAGGCAGTTGTTGTTACTGTTTGTCCCCCCTCTATACCCCCTTTTATTTGATATTCATTCGATATCAACAACATATTCGACAAAGTCAAGTCAAAACTTTCGTTTTTTTATGTTTAGTTTTTTTTAATATTTTTTTTTTTACCGCCGTCGGCAGCAACAACGCACCGCAGTTTGAGCATATCCTGCGCTGCAGGCGCATCCTTCGCTTGCTCAAACATAATTGGCGTCTGGAGGCGTGCCCCTCGCTCTGCGTTGCCCCAACTACAGACTTGTGTCTAACATGCGCCAGGCCTCGATTTTAACTTAGACTTGCAACTTGCTCTGAATCTGGACCTAAACTTTGTGCCTTTGTCATAGGGCGTGTGTTGCTTGAAAAGGGACATGCGCTCTGGGCAGTCTTTGGGCCACTAGGCGCTCAGTCTTAAACATATTAGCTAGCTAAATAACGGTATGTTATATAGGAGAGTGTATGTGTGTGCGTGTTTAATTGCATGTTAGATATCGTTGTTAGAGTTGCTTTTTTTTCAAAGGAATTCGGCAGCAAAAGGAATGTTAAATGCGTCATGCAATGGCCCAAGACTTCAAAACATCTAAGAATTTTATCATAATTAAATATGCAAAAAAAAATATATATGTTTTTCATTTTTTTTAAACATCTGTACTGGAAAACATAACCAAAATGGTATCTTATTAAATTAAAACTATACTTGACACCTATTTTAAACTGAGGTGTATTGGAACTGCTTGATTTATAATATGTTTAATATTATAATGTATAATTAGAATGATGAAATTACTTTATTCACTTAAGAGTCCTTCATATGTTTTTTAAAAATGTATTAAGAAATATAGGTTTTTCACAGAAAACGTAGTTTTTAAACTAAAATTGTAATACTTACATATAAAGCTACACACAATTAAATAATCGTATCGAATGCTTAATTCTTATTTTTGCATTATATTAGCTAACATCAAAATGCATAATTTAATACCTTAAATAAGTAAATAAACATTTCATTTCACTACATTTTAAACATACATATATACTTGAAACGTGTCTAAAATTATCTCATCTGCAAAAAACAGGTGTAAAATAGCAACTATAATTGAATTTTCACCGTCGTTCACTAATGAATCTTCTAAAGACAAAAACCAGAGAACGTTAAGACCACCGTATACTCAAAATACGCGTATGATGACGAATGAACCAAACATGTTGTTTTTGGACAGATAAACCATTAACCCAAAACTGAAAAAATCTGTCAAAATTCATCAATGAAACGTGGACAGAGACGTTGACTGTCATTATGATTTGACCCCAGCTTGGCCGTTGGAGTCCAGTTAGAAAAACTCTATTAATTATGCAAAGGTCGTGTGATCGTGTGTGGCGACAATTTAACCAAGACACCGGTGTATCTTAAAGATACAGATCCATAAATGCAGCTCCATTTCAATCTAGAGTCAGCTAGCTGTCTAATAGAATAGGTTTCATGAGCTGAACACATTAAACAGGGTTCATTACACATTAGAATGTCATTTTCGAATGATGGATTTGAAGCGACTTTAACTAAGATTGGAAATGTGTTATTTAAACAAGAAATTTGTTGCTGTTGAAGTTAAGACCATGTGAGGAAAATAGTTTCTTACTGCACCACTTTTCAAGTAAGAACAATTTATAATTACGCGATTAATCTAACATAAGATGAATTCGCACTCGTACAGCCAAACTTTTAATTGAAAAATATTTTTAGCTTATACAAATAGATGCTAAAGCTTTTGCAAATATCCTTGCAGTTATATCAGCTATAAGTTATAGTAATCTGATCTGATGATGAACTTATCAAAGAGTATTCTGAGAGTTGAGTAAGAAAACTTGGTAAAACTTGGCTTTGATTTAGTTTTATACATTTTACAAAAATATAGAAAAAAGAAAGCTGTAATAAAACTTATTAAATGGCCTTTATAAAATTCTAAATTTAAAATGGGAGCAATAAAGCAGTAATAATGTAGGAAATAAAGTTCTTATAGGTAAGTTATCAATGAAATCGCATTAGATTTTATATTGTTCATATCCGTTTGCAATTTAGATAAGGAAAAGTCCTGAATAGAACAACACCTTCATGGGCTATAAAAAAAGCTAAGCTATATAGTTATTGCGAAGGTCTTGATTGTCATATCAGGAGAACATTGTATAATCAATAATTTATTTTAAACAAAATTAAAGAATATTTTTGCAGTTCAAAAGATGATTATGAGAGTATTAGAAAAACGAATATTATGATTAAGTTATTGTAATATGGATTGCTTAGTGTTACCATTTCACTTAGCTTAAACCCATTTGGTGTTTTTGTGACCATTTGTAGATATTCACATTTCAAATTTACCCGCGGCCATCTTCAACGGTTGACTCCGTCGGGTTTTTTCTTTCTAGTTTTATTTTTATTTTTTTTTTGTAATATTTTGTATCTTTTGCCATTGACAAATGATTGGCAAGTTGCGGCATGTGCAGTGGCCAAGAGCTGAAGACGCAGAGGGGCAACAAGCAGCAGCACCAGCAGCAGCAGCAGGCAAGCAGCAAAAACTCATCAATTAAAAGTGCTAATGGCTATAATAATGATATGTTAATATCACTCGTAGCTATAACTATTCTGCTTTTGTTTTTGCGCTCAGCTAACTGCGTTTTCGTTTCAGTTAACCCGGCGAAAAGGTAACACAAAGCCCAAAAAAAAAAGCGGAACTCTAATCACACGACGAAGACGACGTTCAAGAAAAAGAAGAAGTCTAAGATATAGCCCTAAGAATGTTGCATGATTAATTATGCTTTGGCGACTTTTCGGCGCTCTTGCGAAAAGCGTCGAAAAACCCAAGTAACATTCATACGCACATATTTCTCAGTTGGTTCATTAGCGCATTTCTTTATTTGAAAAATATCAAAAAAAATATATATATTTATAAAAAGAAGCGCGCGATCGGTGGTCAAACAGCTCTTGATATGTGTCATATTAATTAAGTTTTTTGGCACGACCGTTGTAGTTGTATTTGTGATGCAAGCTGTTTCGAACTCAAGAACTGGCCATAGAAAGTGCTTTGTTGTTGTCTCTTTGGCAGGTGCTCAACATTGTCTGATGTTTTTTTGCAATATTGTACATAACTTAATAAAAAATAACTAAAACTGTCAGACCTTGTGAACTTTTAGGGCGCTTTTAAGCCCAAGAGGTTGTTTTTCTTAGTTGTTGAAGAAAAATGTCAAAATATCTCACTTAGGCCAAAAAGAAGAGTCCCGAAAACGTCGCAAAGAAAATATTCTTAATGCGTTTTCTATCCTGAATAAATATCGACTTGTTTCTGTTCTCGGTCGTCCTGTATATTTTTTAAGCTATTCTGCGATTCCAGAACTTTGCGAAAATTTCTTAACACTTGAAGAAATTGATTTAAAAAACTAAATTTTTTTTTTTTATATATTGTTATCAATATTTGGATGCTCTATTGATAGGTTTGACAAAACATTTGAATAACGGAAGTGAACTTTCTATATATATATATATATATATATATATATATATAGATATATGTATATCAAATGTTTGTAAAAAAAATCAAAGAAAAACAAAAAAATCTTTGAGCAAATAGAATTTTGTTGTAGAATAAAAAACTGTAAAAACTGCATTTCAGAAACTAAACTTTTAAATACTGTCTTAGTTTTTTGAGCATCAGTTTCAGTTTTAAAAATCATTAATAAATATATAAAATTTAAGTGTATAAAAGTAAATCAAGCTAAAATGATTCTATCAAAAACTTATACCAATCATTTCTGTAGAACTTTTCTAAAAAATCTTCAATTGATTTTATTCTACAGCCTATATGTGATAGTATTTAATATGTTGATGCCACCCTTGTCAAAGTTTGTATTTTTTGGGCTGATTTATAACTTCAATCAAACTCATGAATATGCACGCATGTGTTCTAAGCCTTGGGCGCTACAAATACTGATTTATGACTAAGAAACGATCCGATATCGATACAGATACAGCTACAGCAACAGCCACAGATGCGTTACTAACTACACCAGATACAATAAATATAAATACTTGTATGTTATGCAAAGGGATGAGGATGAGGATGAGACTGAGGCACAGGTCAAACTGGGCTTGGACTGACAGGCCAATCGCCAATAAATAAGCCAAATCCAAGGAGGAAGGGCACAGATCGAGCTATAGCAACAATTGCCTCAGACTCCAACTCCAGTTGGATGGACATGCGCATTTTTCACCATTTTCAGATTGATACGTGTTGGAATTTTTTGCGGAAAGCACAAAACTGCCTCCCTCCCGCCAGCACCCAAGGCCGGACATGGACATGTGATATATGCGTCTGCTTGCTCTGAGGTCTGAGGTTTGAGGTTTGAGGTCTGCAGTCTCTGGAGTCTCTGAGCTCTTGAGCTCTTGAGGTCTCGGGTCTGGATTGTGGATTGTGGCTCTGGCATTGGCCCGTCATGCGTATGCCTAATGATTGGTTTGGTGTGCGCAGGGGTTAAGAATTATTGTTGAACTCTCTTTGGCTGGCTCTCCAACTCACTCCAAGATCTCCTCCTGGCGGATGTAGTGCATCATTTGCAAGCGCTGCTAATGATAGGTCAGCTATATCAAAATGAAATGCTCAGCTTAGATACAACATTTGCTTGCATTTTAATTATTGCAAAAGGCATACACAAAATTTATGCATCCGTCGGCTTTATGTTTCTATTTTTTGTTTTTTGTTTTGGCAGACAAAACAATTTTCGACAGCCGCCATTTGCTAAAGGAATATTTGGGAATAGCAATAGTCCGGCCATTGCGTGCCAGAAGCCCATCACAGAAAGAGGCCCAGAAATTGCAGCCAATTGTAATGCAAAAATTCTATTCCGTCAGAGCCAAACTCCAAACGCCAACGCAATACGCCCTTAGGCCAATTTCGAATTTAACTTTTGTGGCTAGATATATTTGGGCAAAAGTTTGTTATTGTTGTTGTTGTTAGTGTTGCTGATGTTGCTGCTGTTGCTAGTGTTGCTGCTGTTGCTAGTGTTGCTGGTGGGTAACAAGTTTGGAAAATTTGCGTTTCCGGCATTTGCAAATTTACAATTCGCGCCTTGCATTTTGACAGAGATGGAGCTGCAGTCCGTTTGAGCCAAGTTTTTGGGTTCAATTTTGACTGCACAGTGGCACGAAACTCAAAATTACAGTTTAGTTGCTCTTAAATGTATAAGCTTTTTAAAGTTTCTTACTATTGCATTGTCATTATTCATTTAAAAGCTAAGAGTTTAGCGTTTTGCGGGACTTTAAGCCCATTTCCTTGTGTAATATATTTTTGGACAGTATCATCTCAGAAAATAATTTTAGTTGCCTTTTTTACAACACATTGTACATTTTAAAATTAATAATTTTTGTATAACTAACATCTAGAAATTTTACATTTAATCCATTTCGTATGTTAAAATTACTGTAAAACGCTATTTCAAAACTTTTCTGAGGTAGACAGAAGCTTTGACTTGTAAGGATCCAAAGTTCAGATATTCCATTTCCACAATTTCAATGCATTTGTCATGTTGTTTCATCTATTTAAACTGAATTTAAGCGGCATTTTATAATTTTTTCAGAGATAGCTCACTTTTTGATAAAAAAAAACTCATCCCGCTAGGACATAAGTTTTTCAATTGTAAGGATTCCAAGTCCAGATTTGAAATTCTTTCTTCTAGATTATACTTTAGTTATGTTTACAATGGATATTTAAACATTTTTTCTAAGGTAGTTTACTTTTTCGTTAAAAATCATGCGACAAGGATAAAAACTTTTGACTTGTAAGGATCCTAAGTTCAGATTTTTACTTCCTTGTGGTTTCTTCTATATTGTTTTTGATTTGAATCTATAACTTATTTATATTACATATAAACACAAGCTTTCTCCTAAATTTAATTGTTTTTCTTATTAAAAGATTATATAAAGTCTTCTTTTTTCCGGATGAACCTTCTTTGAGAAAAAAATCTCTATTTCATAAGCTCTCTTAGTTTTACAGAGAAAGCTATTGACGCATACATTTGATTTCAAATGAAAATAATATTATGAGATTTTCAATTTTGAGCTATGTTTTATCTAAAGACATACTCAAATTTTAAGATATTGTTGCAATGGCATTTGAGCAATTGGATTCTGAACCACCGTGCGATGGCGTTGGGGTTGCGGCTGGGTAGCCATTGTGGTGGGTGTGGTGTGGTATGGTTGTTTGGTTGTATGGGTGGTGGCTGGTGGGTTGTGGGTTGTCGGTTGTGGGTGTTAGACCTGTCTGTGGTTGACTGGCGTACTAACTGGGCAACCGTTATGTAAACGTCTTTGCGCGCACGTTTCGTTTGTGGTTGTTTGGCAAATGTTTATGGGCTCTGGGACTAACTTACCTTTAACATGCAACTGTTTATGTACAGCCATAGCTCAAATTGCATGCGTCTGTGACCCCTTCTGCTCTCCTTGTTAGCGGGGTCACCAAGTATTGGTGTTGGGCATATTGATGGTGGCGCCGTACTCAAACTTAGCTCAACTCTGAACGGAAATGTTGACAGGCGTTTGGCATTGGGGCTGTGTGCTCCATTGAATCAATAAATATATAAGTAAAAAAAAAAACTAGCTCTACACTGAATCTGATCACTAAGCTAACCTCAACAAGATCAACCACTTTTTTTTGTTATTTGCAGTTTTCGTGTTTAGTGCTCCGCTCCCATATAAATCATAAACACAAAGTGCGCCAGGTTTTGTACGAAAACAAAACGAAACGTCAAATTAAAATGCAAATTTAATTGATGTATCGGTCAGCGGCGGCAACTAGTTTCCAGACTGTATATCTACACATATGCTCATGGGTGTTGCAAGGGGTTGCAGCACCTCCTCCCTCTCTTACAGCTCAGGCAACGTAAATTTTATGCATAGAATAAAATGCGAAAGTACTTCTTATCACACTTTTCTAGTTTTAAACGTAATTTTCTTGAACATTTAGTTACACAACTTTTTATGCTTAACAACAAGGCATTATTACTTTGTTTAGAGTTTTAATTAATTTTTAGTCAAATAGGCAAAAGGAAAGTATACAGAAAGGAGAAATTGATAATTAATTAAAAATAACTTTTTGCATTTGTAACTTAAGTGAGGAAAATGCAATAGTGCTTCTGTGTGTTACATTTTTTCAATGTTTTAAATAATTTTCTTGAACTTTTCCATAACCGATAACGATTAAATCATTTGGCAAACAAATTTTGTAGATCAGAACTTGAAATCCGGAAAAGTATTAAAACGAGAACACAAAAACAGAAATACTTAAAGTGAAATGAATTTTTTAAAGTGAAATAGGAAAACGACCTATTCACAAATTCGCAATTGGCATGAAAGAGTAAATTAGTTGAAATTAAACTAATTTGAAATACTAAATACAATAAAATATATAGTTTTTTCATTTACTTCCTACACTTTAAAAACATTACAAAATTTTAAAAATTTTATTTAAGACTTTACTTAATTGTTATTCTATAAAAATTGTTTAATTTGTTCATTTAAGTTCAATTCTCATCATGTGGAAATGGTAGCACTCTTGAAGTTATCAAAAATATTAAATATTTATTGCACCCCCCTTAGTTAAATTCCTGTTTACGCCCATGTGCACGGAGCCCGTCGACTGGACAGAGACTAATCATTAGACGGTCAGAGCCAGAGCTAAAGTCAGAGTCAGAGACAGAGCTATAGCCACATACATATATCTATGGCTAAGACTAGCTAAAGTGCACTAAAAATGCAGCGGAAATTATACGAAACATAGACATGGGCACTGGCCTAATGCAATCTTGGCCAACTGCAGCGCTTGCAGTTGGCAGTTGGCAGTTTGCTGTTTGCAGTTTGCATTTTGCTGTTTGCAGTTGGCGGTTTGCATTTTGCTGTTTGCAGTTTGCAATTTGAAACGCTGCGGCTAATTACACGCATTTCGCATTTCGCATTTGGCCAAAGGAGTGCCCCAGCTACAATCCGTGTCGATTTGCCTTCCAGACATGACGCAGGATACGTGCTCGCTGCCTATTAAGTAATAGTTGTAGGCCAGCTAATATGAGTTGTTATGGGCGCACAGGCTTTAGGGAGGGCGTGTGCTGTTGTTGTTGTTATTGTTGTTGCCGTTGCAGCTAGCAACTAGCAAAGTGCAACTTGCTGCGCATCATGCCGCAGTCATAGCCAAAGACATCATCAAAGCAGCTGCAACTGTAAATGCCGCAAGGACATTATCATTAGTAAGCGCCTCCCATTTACCAGCTTCAGTTCAGTTTCAGTTTAGTTTGCATCACATTTCACTTGTTGATCTTCTTGTTCTTTTTGAGATTCATTTGGGTGAATAAACTCACTGTTGTGAAGTAGAGTTTAATACAATTTTAATTAAAATGTAATTTAAGGACTAGATTTTAGATTTTAAAGTTAAGGCAAAATATTTTAATCATAGTACAGAAACGACTCATTAAAATCAACTAAAGATGCGAAGTTCGACACATACTTTTAAGCTCACAATCGAATCATGTGAGTTCGGAAATGGGAAAGCCTGGCTAAGAATTAACTTTATATGAGTCGGAAAAAGTTACGTTATGAAAAACGTTTGTGTATTTTATCAGTATCTGAACTTTCACAACAAAAGCTCAGTTTTCTTATCATTCTGTTAAAATCAAGTTAAAATCGGAGTAGCCTTGCCATTTTAATTGGATTCTCACTTTCTATTAATTTTTTTAAAAAGTTGATTCTTGATATTGTTTAAAAATATAATTTTAAATATCTGGAGATTTAAGATTGTTATTATCTTAGAACAAACAATACAAGATTAAATCAATATCATAACTGAAATTTTTTTTTTTTTAGCTCTAAAATTTTTGTTGAATATTATATTAGTTTTTATTTTTTCAAGAGTTTAGTTTCCAATTTCAACCACTTTTTATTTTGAATAAGTAATCTGACATCTTATTGTGAAAAACTTTTTGTTTTAATGCATATTTATAATGAATAGAAGTCATTGTCCCCTTGGAAAATATAAATCACTTGTTCGACTTTTTAAAGATTGAAAAATTCAATGATTTATTTGACTGTTAATCTAGAGCACGGGGTTTGGTGTGCCACCTACTGACAGGCTACAGTCTTCGATTCAGGAAAACTTGTCACTTTTTCAAAATAAACAACTGTAAAGCTATATTTAAAAAAGAGAATAAAAGTTAATATTTCGCTTTGTTCATTGAAATAGTTGCATAAAATAAACTTTAGAATGGCGCAGCTTCGAGCCAAGCAAGCAAAACAAATTCGTTTGCCAAACTTGAGCAATGTGATAAATGATTATAAGAAGCCAATTAAACGAATGTGCCGCAAAATGATGTCCCATGATGCATATGGCAAGCCCTATGAATGGACATCAGAAGACTTTGAAATGGGCGCTCCGCTGGGTCGCGGCAGTTTTGGACGCGTTTACTTGGCGCGGGAGCGTCACTCGCACTATATGGTGGCCATGAAGGTAATGTTTAAGAAGCAGCTGTGCGAGGCCAACGTGCAGCGTGAGGTGATGCACGAAATAGAGATACAGTCGCGTCTAAAGCATCCAAACATATTACGTCTGCTCACCTGGTTCCATGATGAGAAACGCATTTATTTGGCCTTGGAGATCGCATCGGAAGGCGAGCTGTTCAAGCACTTGCGCAGTGCGCAACGGTTTGAAGAGCCACGTGCAGCTAAATATATATATCAGGTGGCTGATGCACTCAACTATTGTCATCTCAATAATGTCATCCATCGTGATGTGAAGCCAGAAAATATACTCTTGACGTCAACTGATGAAATTAAGCTGGCCGATTTTGGCTCCGCTGCGCACACGCCCAGCAATAAGCGTAGGACGATTTGTGGGACATTGGATTACGTTGCCCCAGAAATGATGGACGGGCACAGCTATGATGACAGCGTTGATCAGTGGTGCTTGGGCATCTTATGCTATGAGTTTCTGGTAGGTAAACCACCCTTTGATTATCACACGACTGACAATCTGCAAGTAAACTATCCAATGCACATGAGTCCGGGCGCAAAGGAAGTCATCTCGGGGTTATTGCGTCGCCAGCATGAGGAACGCATCAGCCTAGTGGAGGTCATGAAGCATGCTTGGGTAAAGCATGGCATGGCTCAGCGGGCAGCACAGCTGAAGCAATGCATGCAAAATGTGGCAAAGAATAAATCAATGCGAATTTAATTGAAATTTGTCATTTATTTTAACCTTGCAATGAATATGAATATGTATGAATAAATTTTTTGGTTCTCAATTTATAATAACCAAACTAATCTATTCTGTGTTTTAAGATGTTATAGACATGCAGACCACATTTTATTAAAATCGAACGCCTATATCTTATAGCTGCCATACGAACAATCGGTTGAAAACTAAGTTTTTGTATGAAAAACTTTTTGTTTTAGAAGTTATAATAACCCAAATCATCTATTCTGTGTTTTAGTATGTTATTGACATGTTGACCAAATTTTATTAAAATCGAACGACTATATCTTACAGCTGCCATAGGAACGATCTTTTGAAAAATTAGTTTCTGCATGAAAATCTTTTTATTTTTCAAAATAACTCAATCAAACTCACTTTATCTAAGTCTAGGCCCGTTTTACAAATGCTGACAAAGTTTCATTAAAATCGTAAGACTATAGAAACGATCTGTTGAAAAATTTGATTCTGCATGAAAAACTTTTTTGTTTATACAGATATTTCAATAAATCTCGCTAGTGATTCATTTTATTATGTTTCACACATGTTGACTTAGTTTTATCAAAATCGGAAGACTATATCTTGTAGCTGTTATAAGAACAATTGGTGGAAGGTTAACTTTTAATATACAAAACTTAACTGCAAGGCTATATATATATATATTCTTTACGCCTGAGACATTTCTTTTTCGTTTTCGATAATGAATCAAATTAGTTGCAGAGTGTTTCAGCTACAGATAACTTTTGACTTTATGATAGTACTACTATATATATGTACTTATAAGCATGCTTATGTAAGTAAACCTAAAGCGTTGCAGTCAATTTTGCAGCTAAAGTTCAGACGTTAAAGTCGAAAGGTGTCTTTCAATGTCAGGCAAAAAGGCAAAGAGCCAAAAGTCAAAAGACAAACTGAATAAAAATTGTAACTAGCGATACGAGGAGAAGATGAGGAAACCTTAAGACAACATTGATCGATGCCAGCAGTCAATGGCAAAGAAGGCTAAAGTTTTTCGTATTCGTACATGCAGATGCAGCGAATGTATCTGACAGATACACACACACACACACACACACAAACACACACACAGCTATATGTGCCTGTGTGTTCTTGAAAATTTCAAATTGGCTTTAGCTGCTGTCGCTTTGCATGCAAGCCATTTGTTGTAGTTGTTGTTGCTTGCTGCTGCTGCCAGTTTCAGGCCGAGACTCTTTTAAGTTGGATTTTTTTTTGTATTTATTTTTTTTTGTGTGCAGCTGCAGCCAGTTGCGGCCAAAATGGCTGCCAGAGCCATGGACCAGGCCCAAAGCCTCATTCGGCTGCTTATTTTTCATCTTAGTTTTGGTTGTTGTTGCTGCTGCTGTTGTTGTTGTTGTTGCTGTTGCTCTGTGCTTTATCGTCTGCTGGAAATCTGCGCACGTTTTGCCGTCGTCGTCGTCGTCGTCACCGCCGCTGCTGCGTTTGGTTGGCTGGAGGCCCTTGAAGTCTTCGCCATCGCCAACTCTGGTTTTGGCCGTCGTCTTTTGGTCTTTTGGTCTTTGGCAGCATGGCTGCATTGCAGCTACACGTTTATTCTACGCTTTTTCTTATTTTTTTTTGTTTTTTTTTCTTTTCACAAGAAATCTTCAGCGTCAGTTGCAGCGCTGCCAATACACTCCTCGCTCCCGCTCCCGCTCCCGCTGGCCAAGCTGTCAGCCACTTGGCAGCGTGTTTGTTAACATATTGTATTTTGAAGGCGTGGGAGCCGCATTGCAGCCCAGGCACAGACAGACAGACAGACAGAGAGGGAGGGAGGCAGAGGAATTGAAGCAACAGAAGAAGTAAAAGAAGTGGAAACGGCAAAAGATACATTTTAATGCAGCCTTTTTTTTAGTAGTTGTTGTTGTTGCCTTTTGGCTGCTTTAAACGCCATTTTCCCTTGACTTGGTTTTAGTTGTTGTTGCTGTGACTGTTGCTGATGTTGGTGTTGTTGCTGTTGTTGCTGTTGTTGCTGTTGCTCCGACACTTGGTCTTTTGGGTTCTTTGCGCTGTCTATTTTCTAAGCCTGGCCATGTTATTTGTCAATGCATGACAATTTTATTGGCTTTTGGCTGCCCTTCGCCAGCTTGATGGACGTTTTTTGCGGTTTCTTCTGCTGGTTTGGGCCAACTTCGACTACGACTACGACTCCAACTCCGACGCAGACACTTTAATTTCGTGCAGACTGCATCTTGAAAGGGATCTGGCCAGTTGCTGCGTGCACAATGCCAGAACACACAAATGTAGTTTTGTAGTTTGGAGTTGGGGACGGTCTGCAGGCTCCATTTAAAGCCTGGCACGAAGTAAATCACATCACGACCAGCAGCCAAGCTGTACATGGACATCGATATTGATCCGAGTTCAAGATTCCAGCTTGGGCTTGCTGTTTCGAGAGCTCGGGCTAGGCCGCATTGGCTAATTATATAGTTTGATTTGTGTTGCCGATATTTGGTGATTTGCGCTAAAGCGGCAAATCATGATCCACGGGTGTCGGAAAATTCAAGGAAAAACGTTAATTTGCCAGCCCAAAACAGCAATGAAAATACAACAACAACAACAAAAAATACGAGCGATTTGAATGCGGCGTTGGCGTCGCTGGCGGCAACTCAAGGAAATCACACGGAATCGTGGCTAGTTTGAAGTTTTTCTCTCAATTTTTTTTTGTATATTTTTTTTTGCATTTTTCACTTTCGGTTAGCCGCTGCAACTTACAGCTAAGAATTCATTGTCTTGGTTGGTTGACTTGTTTCCACCAATGCCCCCCGGTTACATTCCAATTGCTTCTCCGTTTGACGGTTGCCGTCGCCATTTCTGTGGTGGTGGTGGCTCTGTCAGTGGTTGTTGTTGTTGTTGTTGTGATTGTTGTAGCTGTGTGGTGGCATGTATTTTGCATATTGACGCGCGGCATTTTGTAAGCACATTTCACAGCGCAATTGGCATCGACTGCAACAGCAACAGCAGCAGCAACAGCAACAACATGCCTGTTGTTTCGTGCCAAGATAACCCAACGATAACCAACTTCAGCTACAACAACAGCATGTGCATGTGGAGCCCAGAGCACCTTTGGCAAATGTAAAATAACTCACGACATCTCGACAAGCCAAAGCCAAAGCCAGCCCCAGCTCATGACTCATGCAAAGCCTACAACAGCAACAGCAACAACTGCAACAGCAACAGCAACCATTGCAACTACTCCAACAACAACAACAACAACTAGCACGACCCCAAGTCAGTCCTCAAATCAACGCCAACACTCAGGCGATAAAAACTACCTATGCATAACATATACATATAAGTTATATACATTTGTATAGTTGCAATTTGCCATTGCATATGAAAAATACAAAAAGAAACAAGTAAGAACGTTGCAGTCGAGTTCTTCCGACTGCGATATACTCTGTTTTCTGTACGTTTAATAAATTAAATGTTTGTATGTACCTAAAAACTGTCATTAAACTTCGATAAAGTGAGTTTGGCTGAGTTATCTTGAAAAATACAAAAGTTTTTCATACAAAAACTTATTTTTCAACCGATCATTCCTATGGCAGCTATATGTTATAGTGGCCTGAACTGGCCGATCTTAACACTGTCTGTCACTTGTCTGCCTATGGTATATATCAACATGTATACCAAGTTTGGTTGCTCTAGCTTCAAAACTGTGGAAAAAACCTGCGTCCATACAGACGGACGGACAAACATTTCACAAACCCAATATACTATTTTTGTTCCATTTTGGAAAACAGACTATAAAAAAGTGGAATATCAAAAGCCAACTACTGACATTTTTATTGAGTGTCTATTTGATGGACTTGAACATCACGCCAGGTTTGTTTTTCCACTGTATTATGCTTTTTGCAGTTAATTCCAGCTATTCTAGCTTTTAAGCCCCTTGGCATTCCATTCATCAAAATACGAACTCAACTCGAACAGTCTTCTTAGTTGCTGTTGAAATCATTATATCAATGCAAAACGTTTTGCTTAAGTTGGCTTATAATATTTGCCGGTAGTTTATTAACTATAGTTTTTAAAAGGGCATCAAATTGGTAAGCAAAAGTGAAGTGTCTTTTAGCTAATATATACAATTTTAAAGCATTATACGAGAACTTGCATTTAAAAGACAAGTTAAGGTCTCTTGTTTTAACTTAGTTTTATACAAGTATATTTATGATAATTGCTTTCTTTTTACTACCTGTTCCTATTAAAAATGGGAAAAATGGAGTTATGAAGTAATGCGAATTCCACTTCAGTGCTCTGTGTGGCAGTTCTCTCGCTCACTTTCGCTATCACTCACTCACTCACCCAGTGCTGCCGTCCATCTCAGCGTCAAGCTGACCGTTCAAAAAAAAAATTCAGTTGGGCACAGCCCCTTGTGTTTGCTTAAACTGGTTGAGAATTATAAGCGACAAACTAAAAACAACTTTTTGTTTTGATTATGTTAGAGTATCTTGCTTTCCATTTAAAATGGGAAAAAGGGAGTTATTAAGTACATCAAATATATGTAGTAGGAGGCATTTCCGACTATGTAAAGTGTATATATTGTTGATCAGCATCAACAGCCGAGTCGAACTAGCCATGTGCGTCTGTCCGTCCGTCCATCTGTCCGTCTGTATGAACGCGTCGATCTCAGAGACTAGAAGAGCTAGAAACACCAAACTTGGCATAAAGGTTCCTGTACACCATACGCAGATCAAATTTATTTCAAATTTGGGATGCACCCCGCGCACCCCCGCAAATCGCAAAAATTTTAAACACTGACACAATTTTAAAGATTTAGCTTTGATTTTTGGTACAAAAATATGATTAATCAATGTTGATCAGTTGCGTAAATTTCATTACGATCGAATAAATAACACCAAAGTTATGGAAGAATCTATTACCCTCGTCTCAGCTGGTAGAAACAACAGTTTGACAGGCACTGAACAAGTTAAGTGCGCTGCTTGCTTGTGTTGCCGCTGAACTGCTTGAAGTGCAAGTTGGGAACAGGGAGTCTCGTAGTCGGGCACACTCAACTAGAGAATTCTTACTTATTTTTGGTCTCGCTAATACTTATTCAGATATTTATTCCTTTGGATTCCTTTATAATCACTTTAATGAGCTATGCTAGTATAACTTCAAAAGAAACGAATCAAACTCTATGCGTTCCACTAAACATAAATGAAGCCTAGCCTTGAAGGGTGTCCACCTCCGCATTACTTCACAGCGCTCTGATCAAATCTGATCTTCCAGCAGCTGTGTAGTACCTGCAATTGACCCTCTGCAAGCCAAGGCAGCCGCATTTCCTTCGAATCAATAACCATATATCATAAGTATATAGTTATGGAGCAGGGAGGACTCTGCACAGAATGGTGTGGTGCATTGATCCGCTGGAGCAGCACATTTGAGCAAATTTCTTCATTGGATCGAAACGTGGCCGGATCCTTTAGATTTTGTTGATGCCTTTGCGTTGTGGTTTTCTCGCGCACAGCCCCCAACATATTTTTTGATAGGACTTTTGATTTATTACAAATTGAAGTTGATTTTAATCGAGTGTTTGCCAAAGTCCGCACGCTTCAACTTGGTGGATTGGCTTGGCTGACTTGGTTGGGTTGACTTGACTGGGTTGGTACACTGATATTGGTACTGGTTCTGGTCTAAAGCTGACGCTGACGGGCTGATTGATGAGCAGCGCAGCTGTCGAGCGCGTTTGAAATTTATGACAAAATATATGAGGCGCAGTTTATCAAGTTGCGGTGATCGCGCGGCACGCTGCGAATATTAATTGGAGCGACTTTTAGGAAAGTGTTTTCCATTTAAATTGAATCTCAGGGCCCAGAGCTTCCAAAGTCTTCAAGAGCATATGCTATATATGCGTATAGGTTGAATATTATTTTGATTATAATGTGATTATTTATGCTTGGGTCCAAGATTCTGCTGCTATAGTTTGACACTGATGGGAACTGATGAATCCACTGGTAACCGATGGTGTGGTTGTTGCTGTTGCTGTTGTGGCATGCAACGAATTGATTTCAAAATTACAGTAATTTTCACAATTTTCTAATTATTTAATCGATTATTGATTTTTGATGTGCGCTAAGTGGCTCACTTAGTGCGTGAGAAATTGATGTGAGAAATCATTTGGCTGCGCCCGCCTCTCTTCAACCAACTCTGGACAATTGATGATATGGGCATTGAGGTGTTGATTTCCCTGACGATCGCATTATATATACATATGTATATTACATATAATAATATGTGCATGTGTGTCATACGTGAGCAACGGCAGCAATTGTTTATGTTGCTGGCGTGTAGGTGTAGCAATACAAAAACCACCAGCTAATGACTCAATTAGGCAACAATTTGTTATGGAAATTACCACAGCTGAACTTAGCTTCGAGCTGCTCTGGTCAGCAGTCTGCAGTCTTCATGGAAAGCAAAAGTTCAGACCTACACAAAATGAGTGGCAATAAAACCAAAATACGCAAAGTGTCCCCCCTTTCCCCACCCAACAAAAAAAAAACAACAAAAACACAAAAATTGATGCCAATTGAGACGAAAGTGAAATTCGACGAAGCAGAGCGGAGCGTCAATTGAAGAGGCTCAATCTGAGGACCAGGCCAAAAGCAATTTAAGTGTCGTTTCGTTTGCTATAATACCCTGCATAGATTTCAATTGGGTATAACTAAGTTATGCCAGGAGAATGTATTTGCGAATCTTGATATATGATTAGCCTTTAGCTTTAACTGACATTTTGAATACTTCTTTTGCATGTCAATTTCAATGAATATAAGCACAATTTTATAGATATAATTTTGATTATTAGTACTCCAGAGAGAGAGAGAGAGAGAGAGATAGAAAGAGAGAGAGAGATGGAGATGGAGATCGAGAGCGACCAAATTTCGCCCGTTCCAAGAAACCTTTACCATGGATAGGCCGAGTCGAGACAAATATCGCTATCCTCAGCTAACGTGGAGTATCTTAATTATCCTTATCAACCGGTCGGTACCGAAACTCCATATGCTTTATATTTCTTAATTGATAAATCTAATTGAATTATGAACGTAACTCAAAATTTATATTTTGGCATTGTAGTATCATCAAGTTTGTAAATTTGTCAATGGAGATATCAAAAGATAACAAAAAAACTTAAAAAAAGTAAATCCTAAAAATGTAATCAAATTTTCAATGTATTTGATCATATCATAAGTTGTTCAGTCTGTGTTCTGTTTTATTAATATATAATTCTGACACAGGCGAAATCGGATTAGGAAAGCGTTTTTCAGGTAGGGCAAGATTGGAATCGAGTTGTCTATTCCGATACTACCTCAACTTACAATTGAAAACCAATTGCTGTATCTCAGAGCTGCTTACAGGATATGTGCTAGTCGAGCACTTAAGCATACTAACATATTGTAGCTATTGTTATTGTAATTTCTAAGGCCTAAGCATTGCGGGTGTTACAATTTTGGTCGCAATCAAATTGATGGCTCTCTTTGATGGTGGGCTTTTTTCAGAGTGGTTTGCGTTTCAGTCTCAGTCTCAGTCTCGGTGTCTATGTCTGTGTCTGAATCGGTGTCTGTGTCTGAGTCTGGGCTCAGTAAGAGATCCAATACGATATAATGATAATGCTGATGACGATCGTAATGAGCAGCAATTGTTGCGCTTTGGAGTGTGCCACGATTCTGGTCAGCTGCCGTCCCTGTGCCCGTTTCCATGTTTTGTTATTTTTTTGTATTTTTTTCATTTTGCCTGGCCTGACTTGACTGATTATATTTAAGTGGCCAATGAGATTTGTATTTGTGCCGTGCAAAAGTAAAGTGGGCTGTGGTTTGATCTGGCTTTGGCTGCCTTGGCTGCTTGCCTGGCAGATCTTCAAGATCGTTTACTCTTTCAAGTTTGTGTCGATTTTGTGCAATCATTTCATGGTTTAGTTTGCATACGCACCGTTGTACCAGCCCAAACCATGAAATTGCACCAATTATTGCGGTACAACTGTCACAGAAGTCGTCGGGCAATACCCCAACCAGTCTTCCAAAACTGGAAGCCGTCCAACTGTCATTGGTCATGGTCTTGTTTGATATTGGTCTTGGTCTTTTTTGACTCGACTCATTAGAATGTCAACAAATTTCGCTGACAGCGATTTAGTAAATTGGCTTTATGCATATGCATATCCACCATATACATATAGAAGTCAACAATCAGTTGTTATTTCTGTTGCCAATTACTAAAGACAGGTGTCCTCGATATATACCCAAGTCTCAAAACTTAGCTGCCCTAGTGAATTATTCAGTTTGTTCATTTTGTATTTTTCAACTCATTGTGACATAAGTCAGCGTTATGACACAAGGCACAGGACACGAGTACAATTTTCATGTCATGCG
Organism: Hirtodrosophila cameraria; assembly: GCA_949708635.1. Taxonomy (NCBI): domain Eukaryota; kingdom Metazoa; phylum Arthropoda; class Insecta; order Diptera; family Drosophilidae; genus Hirtodrosophila; species Hirtodrosophila cameraria. The sequence continues at coordinate 8,758,760 of OX453089.1, forward strand.
TAGTCCTTGCGTCCTCGCATATAAATTCAATTTACAGTGAATTATTGAAACAAATGTGCCTATTGTTTACCTTTTTAACATACTACTATCAAGTACATATAAACGTATCATAATTCAAAACTCTGCTCAAATATTGGTTTTCAATTATGGCAATTTGCATAGTCAAGTCTGAATTGTGCTTACTTGAATAGTATAGACTTCTCTAATTGGCATAACATAACCGATGTCCTTAGAGCACGTAACAGTCATCACAAAATTCCAGGAATGGCTATCCAAACTATCATTTAGCCAGCTGGCTGACTCCTGAAAATTTCTATCAGCTCCATATAAATGCTGTATACAGAATAATGGATTAAGAAACATTTTAGGTAATATCCTTAACATGCAGAGACAATTTTTAATACAAAGCATATAATTTTAATAAATATAATTGTGTAGCTGGAAGTGTCAAGCGCCGAATTTTCACTTTAGATAAAAGTGCAGATTAAATGGGATTAAAAAACATTTAAACAATATTTCCACACGCAAAAACAAATCTTAAACGGAGAGAGGAACATTTTGGCAATAGAATAGCTGAGAGTAGATGGATAAATATCAACCGCATAACTTTTACTCCTTGAACTTTGTCAAATTTTTTATTAATGTCCATTGCATAGCCTTTGATATGTTTTATAATAATAAGTCGTGCATTATACCAAAGATTTTTAATTGAAATATTTTAAACAGTTTATTTACAAATTTTAATAATTTTGAATTTTGCAGTAAAACAAAAATTTATACATTTTAACAAAGATTGTAAATTTAAATACTTTGAAGAGTACTTGTAAATTTCAAATTTTATTAATTCTGCATTTTGCAGAAACATATTCAAAAGTCCATATAGTTATTAAAAAAGAATCTTGACAATAAAATTATAGGCCCTGACGACAGCTAAAAGTGTCAAGTTCCACTCCCAGAAATTTGTCAAAGCTGTCTTATTCAATTATAATTATACTAAGTAGTAGTACATTGTGAATTATTAAATATATTATTTCACATTTTCAATGAATAGACTTTGATATTGTTGTTGGTATATAGCAAACACTGATAGCACATTTTAAAGACCTTACTGCACTATGCAATTAATGTATAAGATAAATAAAGGCTTTGATAACACAAATTTGTATATTCTATAAGGATGCAAAATGATTAACGTTTGCTATTTTTTTTGCTCCTATTTGCTCTTTCTATAAACTTAACATACTGCATTCTCTTTTTATGTGCATACAATATTTTTCATATTGTTGTCAGTCACTTTATTGTCTCTTTAATGTTCTTTATTTAAATATATAATAATAATTTCTTTAATTAATTAATAGATAACTAAATATAAACGAACTGCAAAGGCAGGCATGTTGCTATGTTTGCAGCTGCAGCAAACCAATTGCAGAATAAGGTCACCCTAAAGCAGTTGAGCACTGCTTACCAAATATCCTGCCAAGCAGGCCAAACCACAAGCAGTAACAAGCAGTTGCAAGCAGTTTTAACGCACGCAGCCAACATAAAACCACAAATAAAAGCACATAAAACGGCCATTTTGTGTTTGTTTTTGTGCAAGATATGCTTTTTGTTTTGTTTACATTGTGAGTGAAGTTAATCTATTTTGCATTTTTAATGGGCATTATTGGGGTAATTTAATTGACTGGCAATTTGAGAACAAAACGCGACAATTGTGCTGTTGTTGTTGTTGTTGTTGCTATGATTGCTGTTTAGTTAGCAAACTTGTTGCGGCCAGCTAATAAATTAATTATGTGATTTAATTGGGTGAAGACACCGGCAACAAGCCACGGGCAGCTAGCAACGAGCAAGCTGCAACAATTACAACAGCAACAGCAGCAGCAGCAGCAACACTTAACCATGATTTTTGGCGTGTGAACAATTTGTTAGCAGCGTCAATTTTAGTTGAAGTTAACTGAACTTAGTCAGCGCCTGAGGCGTTAAGCAAAAACAGAGTCATTAGCGGCGCAAGTTGCCGCTGGCATGCGATGCAGTTGCAGTTGCAGTTGCAGGTTGTCGGTCACTTCTTTTGGCCAACAGCAGCAGCAGCAGCAACAGCAGCAGCAGCTAAACTTCGAGTATGTGACATTTTTCAAATGCTGTATTGGCCAACAACAAAAGCGGCGACAAGTACAAAGTCAGCGAGCCGCCTTCTTCTTGCCACGCCGGATTGCATTTCCGCGCTGGCTAAACGTGCACAAATGCCTGCAACATGAGGCAGGCTTAAGCTTCAACTGTTGCAGTTGTGGCTTGGGCTCACGCACACGAATTCAGTTTTAGGCAATGCAGTGCCGTCAATGACAAACAGGCAGACGGTGTCACAATTTCTGTAGCTGGACAGTTTTGTTCTTGTTATTCTTGTTGCTGTTGCTGTTGTTGCTGCTGCTGTTGCTGTTGTTGTCGCAGCGCATGTACTCACGCCTGTCTAAAGCTATTTAGCCAGCATTCATTCAAAGCGGCAGATGAAGCTGCAGCTTGAAGACTTCAAGGCAAGCCAAGTCAAGTCATGTCATTGTCATTCACTCAATCCCAGTTTCCAAGTTGGAGTCAGAGTCACAGTCTCAGCTGCAGCTTCAAATCCCAATCAAATGTTGCTGCGGGGAATTGTGAGAATTTCCTTTGTTGCATGGCCGTCTCCGGCGTTTTGTTAACAACAAGTGGAATGCAAACTTTCAGTTGCATCAAAAAATAATTTCGGCCAGCAACAGTTGCTGCTGCTGTGTTGCTATTGCTGCTGTTGCTGCTGTCGTTGCTGTTGCTGCTACGACTGCTGTTGTTGTCGTCGTCCAGCGCAGCGTTGACATCCTCAACATCTACGCGCGTCGCTTCGCCTTTGGCGGCAGCACATCAAAGACAAAAGACGCAACGCAGCCGCTGCTGCTGCTGCTGTTGTTGTTGCTGTTGCTGCTGCCGGCGTTTCTCTTCCACGCGGTATGATAAGAATTTCTCGTGCCTGTGCGCTTTGTTAGCGGTTCTCTGCCGGCTGCTGTTGTTGTTGTTGTTGTCGCTGTTGCCAGTTATTTGGCCTGACGAACTGGCCTTCCACTTGGGTCACAATGTGCCTGGGTTTATTAACCTTTTACTTAGCCCGTTTTTATTTGCAACAATTGTTTAGCTCTGCTTTCTGCTCTCGGGTTCATCATTGATAAGACAATATCAGTTTTTATTTATTTTTTTGTTGTCTGCGTGCGCGCTTGAATGCCTATCGCTAAATTGCATCTGGGTCTAGGCGCTGACCGAGTTCCGTTTTAGATATATTTAGAGGCTATTTGAATATTATTAACGTCCGATAATTATATACACGCACACCCACACAAAGCGACACACATTTGGTTTTTTTTTTTGGGCTCAAGTCTGCCGATGCGAAACACAAAGTGCACGCAGACAAGCAGCAGTCTGGGATGAGCCTAGACAATGACATAGAAATGGGTCTTTGGTTTAGGTTTTTTTTTTCGTTTTATACTTTTTTTGTTGTTTTTTCGGTCTATGGAAACCTGCACTCACGCAGGTAATTATTATAATTATCTCAAGGGATGCATGAATGAGCCGGGTGCAGTGTGTGGTAGGGTGCTGTCTAGTGGCATATTCTGTGCAGAGTATCCTTGCGGCAGGGCCATCTCTTGCGTCCATCTTGGGCCGCTTCAACAAACGCCGCTAGTCACATTGGCCGAGTAGGCGTTGCCCAATTGCAGGAGGCAACAGCAGCAACAACAGCAGCAACATCAGCAACCAAATGTGACTTCGCAACTGACACTAATTACACGCCGCCCAGAGAGCTCATCCGGTAGGTGGCAACCTGTGCCGCCAACGCCAACTAATTGCGCGCCTTTACAATGTGTTTGGATTAGTGTTGCAACGATTCGCTCAGCATTAGTTCAATTGAACGCATCAGCAAAATTATCGAACACCTTTATAAAACCTACTTGGTTTAATCAATCAATTAATTGGTTATATTATTCTGTACTATATTTGCTCAGTTGGTTCGTTTGTATGCGACTTTAATTGTTTCGTTTATTGAAATCAAATAGTTTCTTTTCAAGAATTCTTTTTAAGATTTTTAAATATTAAATTTTTATATTTGGAAAACATTATGCTTATGACCCAACGAATTTAACATTCGATTTGGAAGAAGAATGCTTTAAAAAAGTGTTGATCATTAGAATTAAATAGTATCTCTTAATTAAATTCGTGTGACAATCTTTTCTAATTGTTCACATTTTTTTTAGGGTTTTTATGCATGGAAAATTTTAAGTATATGATCCAACGAAAGTAATACATTCATATCTGTTAACATTTCTAATTATTTTGAAGAAGAACCATTAAAAATTGTTTGAGAGAGTTTTTTTCACTTTATCATGTAATCATATAGTCTCTTTTAAAAAAGTTTTGATCATTGAAATCATAATCTCTTTTAAAAGAATTCGGGTGACAACTTTATATGATTGTTTCAATTTTTTTAAGGTTTTTTATATATATATATATATATATATATATATATATTTGGAAAACAATAAAAAGACGTGTTAACATTTTCGATTTCAAGAATATTATTTGGACGAAGAACGATTGATTAATCGTTGAAAAAAGTTTTATTTGGAGCTGGTTAAACAAATACTTTTATGATAATTACATGGAAATGGGAACAACTTAGCTATTGTCCAAATTGGACAGATACGCATTAATTAATTAGATTTTTTTATCTCAAAACATGGTTTAGATTAATTGTTTTTATACAATGAATAAATAAATTGAACAAATAAAAGCATAAGGGCTTAAGCTTTCAACAGCAATTGAACGACTTAATTCAATTGAACTAAAAAGCACAGCACTAGTTCGCATTAAACATTTGTTGGTTCATTAACAATTGAACAAATAATTTGCTGCAATTCAATTGAACGATCATGTACAACACTATGTTCGTCTGTGTGGAGACTCCTTTAAAGTTGAGCTAGCCAAAAATTTCAAGTTTTTGGGCTTTGACGGCGCCGCGCACGTGCTGCAGATTACACGTTTCAATGACTTTGGCGACAGCAAAAATTACAACGCTCCGTTCTCGACAATGTTCGATGTTGTTGGTGTTCGTTGTTCGTTGTTGTTGCTGTTGTTCGTTGTTGTCGTCGTCTTGAACTTCAAATGTACGCGCAACGCTGTTTCAATTTGTTGCCCATTGTTGGTAGTTGGTCGCTTAATTAAGTTGACGCCGCAATCAAATCAAAGCGTGCAACCACCAGGGCCAGATCATAAAGTGTGACAGAGACAGCGACACATTATTCGTACTCAAGGACTTGAACATATGCTACTGCTGCTGCTGCTCCTGCTGCTTTGCTGCTGTTATTCCCTGCAATCAAATGCTCGCTGATTCGAGTGTGTACGCATCTCAGTGCTATAAGAGGGGAGAAAAGATGACAAAGGCAAAGGCATAGGGGAGGGGGGGTCGACTAGCGCGTGTGGTCTGCTAATTCGCTTTAAAGGCCTTTCAGGGTCGTTGCCTCGTCCCCAATCGTTGATAGCAGCAGCATCGTTAAGTCGTTTATTCATTCATTGATTCAAAGCAGCCTTTCGATTGCGCTTATTGTGCAATATTTTCATCCAAATATTGTACATTGAATATATTACCAAGTGCTTAGGGATGCTCAGGACTATGATGTGTTATTTATATCAAATAATTATATCAATTGCTCATAATAATATATTATTAAAGCTGAATGCAATGGTTAAATAAAACAATCAGTATTATAAGTTATTATTATAGCTACTGTAACAGGCAATGAGTGGCAATGTGAAACATATGTTTATATGTTTAAATTTAATGTATAGTTATTTTTATGATTAACTTGTACATCAAATTCGATAAGTTCGAAAGGAAAGCTATATTTTTGAATACATTTTGTTTACTTTTTATTTTCCATCAAACTTAACAATATTTTATTTAAATATAAGGATTTGGATTTGGAAAGTTCACACTTTATTAAGTTCTGCTAATATAGCAGCACCTCCAACTTTAAATTTATTAGGAGAAATTTCTTTATTAAATATATTTGTTTCTCTATCATGAGCTTCTATAATTATATTATCTTTATTATTATTTTTTAGTTAACATTTGTTACCTCAACTTACACTTTTTATCGACTCTCCTGATTTATTCTAAAAGTTCAACTCCCATGATTTTTGCAAAACTGAACCGATTTCTAGATTGAGTTTGTGTTTAATTTTTATTAATATCAGAAATTATTTTACGATTAGAAGGCCTTTCTCAAAAATAATTTTAGAAAATTGTTTATTAGGATGAAAATAAGGAAAATAAAAATCTTAAACTTCTGTATTTCATTTTCATTAATATCAGAAATTATTTTGCGATAAATAGCCATTTTTCAAAAATAATTTTAAGTATTAAAAGAAAAAAGTTTGTAAGGAAAATAAAATTCTCAAATTTGTACTCTTATTCAATTGCGTGTATCAAAATGATTATAAAACGAGAACTTTTTCTAAATTATTTGAAATTTCGATTGAAAAATCAGTAGCTTGTGAATTCTAAGAATTCCACTCAATAAAAAATACTCTACTCAGAGTTTCAGCTATCAAAACTTTGCAAAAACACAATTTCCATTTAAAATGCTTTATTTTCATGTTGTTTCTACTAAATTTTACGAGTCTCATTTCTAAATTTAACTTATTTGTTTCATTTTTTTCCTACGCAAGCTAAATTCTAAATTCAAGTTAAGAAAAATATTGTATAATTCGAATAAATAACAGTTTATTACTAAACCTAAACTTGTACTAGAATGTTAGGTGTTTTATTTTGAAACAGTTTCTATTCAAACTTTGTCAAGCTTTTAAAGATAACTTGAATTTTAGACTCCAAATTAACAAATTATACTGTTTCAACTTTAGACTTCATGTTCAGCTGAAAAAAGCCCCCCTTTATATGCCCATCACAAACAACTGTTAAATTTAACTCGTTTCGAATACTAACAAAATTAGAGAGCCTATGCAAACCTAATGTCGAGTCCACCCCTCCTAACTAATGCAGTGAGGCATCAAAAGATTGGACACCCATTGGCACTAATTTTACCCAAAAAGGACAGCAACAAAATGCCAATTTGAACAGGACAAAATGGTGTCCAATGTGGAGCAACAACTAAATGGCAAGAGAGTTGGGGACTAGAAATCGTTGAAGTGATGATTTGATTGAGCTACGAGTAACATGTCCAGTTCAGCTGATAGAAGTGTTAAGGGGAGTGGTGGGAACGAGTGGGTGGTTGGGGGTGTTGATTGGTCTATAAGTAGGCTAGCATTGGCATTCATTTTAAAGTCTCTTTGCCAACACTCGAGTGCATGCAAATTGATATGGATTGTGGGTGTGTTGGGCTTGTGGTTGTAACGGGTATGGGTTTGCTATGGGTGTGGGGATTTTGAGGGGTTGCTGGCCTGTCCGCGCACAAACGGATGCGTAATGTCACCAGGCGTAACTGTAACTGAATGAGATGAGCTCTCTTTGACTGTCAATGTGAATGTGGAGTGCGGAGTATGAAGTGTTGGACATTGAATGTGGCTTGTTTTACACTCCAACGCATTTGAATACGTTGCTAATGGCATTTTGATGATGACAATGTTGTTGGTGTTGCCTTAGCTCTGTGTTGCTTCATTGCTGACGTTGATTTTTTCTTTCTTTTCTGTGATTGTGTTTCAATTCTAATAAATATCTATTGAAATGTTGCACGTTAAGTTTTTGGTATAAGTAGGTAAAATGCTTAGAAAACTTGCACCAAAATTGTAGCTATAAACTTTGAAAACTATTCAGCTGACATTATGTCGCTCTAATGCGTACAAGTATATAATGGCTAGAGCACAGACATATATATATATGTATATATATATATATATATATATGTATAATACATATGAGTGTATAAACTTATATGGCAGCTTGTCTACCCAACCAATTACCGTTGTTGCAGTGCTTAGGCCGCTTGCCACATTGCCAGGCACTTCAATATACATGTTGAGCCCTTTCGACCCCGGGGTCCGGATGCCAACAACAACGTTGATGACGACAGCAACAGCAACAGCAACTGCGACAGCAGCAACATAATGTTGCCATTCACTTCCGTTGGGCAAAGAAAGGCAAAAGATTCAATGGACGCCCTCAAATGTGTGTAGGTGTGTATGTATGTGTGTGTGTGTGTGTATGTGAGTTATAAAAATGTCCTTTTCATTACGCGCGCTGCTTTTTCATAGTGGCTGTCACGTTATGTATTATGCATAGACACCTCCACACACACACGAACACACACATACAGTGAGAACGACCATGTTCGTCCTGTTCCTGGCTGCCATTTGTGTAACATTGCTGCCACATTGCGGTTAGTTTTTCACGCTTCGCGCCACCGACGCCGACGTCGACGCCGTCGCCCTCGCATGCCACCGCCGTCTCCTGCTGTTTCATTTTTACAGGTTGCGGCATTTGGGTTGTTGTAAGTTGCAAATTGCGGTCTGCGCGGTGGTTGGTTTTTTCAACACAAGGGGCATAGCTGTTCTGTTCTGCCCACCACCACCAACAACCACCTTTCCCCGTTTTTATTATTTTTCCAACAATATTTGAACAGTTTGCCTTTGCGCCATGCAACTTGTACAATTTGGGCGTGTCGTTCAAATACCGCAGGCCGTGGGTGGCAAGGCGGCTGTCGTTGGACGCACGCTATATAAAACAAAAAAAAAACCCAGTTAAACCCAAAAAAGGAGCCCAAAAGAAAAACGTAGGCGAACATTTGCATTCGGTTTGCTTTTTTTGTTGTTGAAACGAAGCTGTTGAGTTGAGGACGAGTGTCCTTTGGCCTCGACAACTTTATTTTGCCGCCCCATGGCTGGCCACGTTAAATCCCAACCCCCTCTACCCCCTTGCCCACCCCTGTGCTCGTTCAGCCCCTACAACAAGCTAGATTGTTGTATACAATTTGGTTTATTATTGGCTTCTGTTGTCCGTCGTTAGCACGTTCGATTATTTGTGTCTTAATTAGCGTTTGTTAAGATTTGTTGTTGATGTAATAAACTAATAAGCTAGTCAGACACACCACACACACACTACACACATACACATACACCGCCTACTTTTGACCAATTCATGCTGCTGCCTAATTGCATTTCAATTTTCCATAGAAGTTTCAATTGGCATTGCCTATTCTAACAAATATAATTGGCCACATCGGTCTGATCGAACGAGTTTAATAATAATAATTTGTTGTTGCCTGATTAGCAGCAGGTAGCACAATGTTATTTTGTCTACTTGTTGTTGTATTTTCCTACTAATTTGTCTTTCAACTTCATCTGGCAAATAAACAACAATGCAACACAAGCAAAAGTTTTCGTAATTGGTCAAAGTTTTCCTTACACCTCAATTAACACTCAATTTCCAGATAGGCTCTCTGTGGAATGTTAATGTGTAAATTGTACTTTATACTCGTGCATACATATTAATATAATATAATAATATTGCATTTCAATTATAACTAATTTCTGTTAACTTCTAATTTGTGTAACGGATGTCTGAAGTGTTAAAATAGAATTTCTATATATGTCTAATGATTTGAAATTGATTTCTATAGTGTTGGCATTTCAGAAAGGATCACAAGGCATGTATTTTTAGAAATATGTTAAGAAAGCAAAACATAGATAAATTTACTTATTTTCACTTTAAATTCTCATTAAATATTTAAGAATCTTTAACTGTTTTTAATTCCTTATTTGAATGGTACACTTGTAGTTGAATTGGATCAAAACTTTAAGATTATAAAGTCTAGGAAATATAATTTCTATTGATTTGCAAATCACATAAATCAAAATGTTTATCAAAAATGGGCTGTGCCAATGTCCGTTGTATTGAGATCAATAACAGCATCCAGCAGAACATCATCATCAGAAGCTGATCGCATTGAGTGGGTCGCCGGATATTGTTACCCCATGTTGAGCTTAAAAATTTATAACTTATTAAAACTGAATTAGTTGAGTTAAAAGACTGTTACATGCCCTGCATCAAACTCTATAAATTGCAAAGATTTGGCAGAGTTGAAAGACTTTAACATGCCCTGTATTAAGTTCTAAAATATTAATGTGACAAGCATATACTTTAAGGTATAAGAAATCTTTGAGAGTTAAGTAAACCTGTTACAGAGTCTGCACAGGCCTATATGGGATTTAAGGCCGACTAAGTTGATCTTTTAAAATAGACTATAATATATAACAAAATTTTCTTTTTTAAATAATACTATAATATTTATCTTTATTTTGAAATTGACAATAATCATTGCAAAGAATATTTGCATTTTCTTAGTCTTAAGCTTGCTCAAAATTAAACGTTAAGGGATTATTTATAAACCTTTAAAAATGTGAAAACATTTGGCTGTTCAGTTAGAAGTTTAGTTAAGAAATCTCTATATTCGTAAATCCCTTCAAGGTACACAATCTAACATACCCATTTCCAAGTATGCTAAAGGGTATACTAAAAGAAATTCTTATGCAAACTGTGTACTGTTTTTATAGTTGGGCAGTAAGGAAGCCCTTTGGTCCGACAACCGGATATGACTGATGGGCAGGTTGAAGATACTTCAGCGATTGTCTTTTAAAGCTGGCCGCTTAATTATTACAAGCACTGTGTGTCCCAAAATGGGTGTGGCCCATTGGATCCTGGTTGTTGGCGAACCCAAGCGATGAGTGCCAACATCCGTTTGTTGACTTTGTTGGCTCGCGCTAATTTTGCATCTAATTTGGACTTGATTTGCATTGATTAGGCCCTGTTCCTGTTGTGATCAAGTGCAATAGCGGAAGGAAGCGAAGGCCACCGGCTTGGCACGGGTCAGGCCAGATGCCAGATTCCAGATGCCAGAAAGACTCAAAGGCATATCTTTGTAAGCTTTCATATCCCGTCGATGTTTCTCTTGATGATTGCATCTAATTTGTGCTGCATTAAATGCAGTTAAAATGCCACTTAACACGTGCTCAGTTGGTCAACGATCTGTTTTTTGCCGCTTTCCAATCAATTGACAACGGTCTCTGCCTCTCTCTCCCCTCTATGCATCCTCCCTCTGCAATCCCCTGTTCATAATTTGTATAATGTGTCATTTAATTGTAATTCATTTGGCTGCATTATTTATAATATTACCCCTCAATGAGTCCATTTAAGTTCCAATTGCAATTAATATGCATATGATAGGCCTAACTAACTGTTCAATCAGCGGTTTCCATAACGGTTTTCAATACTCGTCGCTGACCGAGCGGATGATGAACCGCAACTGATCCCCAATCAATTGTAATTTCAATTGCATTTCTTCTGTATATTCATTTACTTTTAATGTTTATTCAAATTAATAATACTTAATTAGTAAGTCAGTACCATGTGCTATAAAATACGAGTAGATAGGCAAATGAAGTTTACTTTAGTCTGATAAACTTTATGAATATTCTGCTTATTTTTACATAAACTTGATGCATTTTAAAGAATTTATTGCTTTTTTTATTAAGCAACTAAATATATAAAGCTATTATTTTGTTTTTGTTGATTGAGAAATATTTAAAAAATTAATTTTCTTATTTCTAAACGTTATGAAATTGATGTTGGCTAAATTGTATAATTTTTATAAATTACATTAATAAGACTTAACAAAAAATAAATAATAGTATATAATAATAAAATAATAATTATATGATTTTAGGGCTTAATTCAAATAACATATCATTTCCGTGATAAATACCATACTATATTATTTGATTCATGCTTTAAGCATAAAATTTCTTTAATATAGGATTATGTTTTGTAAATTTAATTTCGAGTTTATTTTTTTCTTTAATAAGCAACAAATAGGACACGAAAATTAATGCTACATTCTATTTAGAAGTTGTGATTTCAGCTATTTTTCTATTTCCTTCTAAAACAAATGTTTTATAATTATTAAGTACATTGTTTCATTTTATAAAATATTTAAATTAAGATGAATGTCTGTGCTTCTTCTCTGTGAATTTTGCTATTTACTTCTTAATTTACATCTCAATCATGTAAATTTAAAACGAGAATTCGAATGTCAATCTTTTTACTTTCAAGCTAATGTTTAGATTAGCTTTGGAATTCCTTTTGAATATGTAAATGACAAAAGAAGGCATCTTTTACCCTACCCTTACCCTTACAATACCTGTAAGACTCTGAGATATCAGAGATTGTTTGAACTAAAGATTCGAAATAGGTTGGTTTTTGTATAAATGATTATGTTTAAATGATAATGATTATGTACATGCTAGAATTCTTAGCTTTATAACTCCTACCACCGCTCCCAAACATATTTACAATCGCTACCTGGAAATTGAAAATGGTATCTTCTGGTCAAAAGCACTCTCCATTGCAGCATTTTTAGTTTTATTTTATATTTTGATATTCTGATTCTTATTCTGCTGAAACTTCTTCAAAATGGGCGGGATTGGCTGTAGATATGCTGATACAGATAACAAAAATGCCAGAGTGTTCAGTGTGCTGCGCCCTTTGGCTTTTTGCCCGAACAGCATTCCAAGCGTTCAGAACAACAACAACTTTCCATGGTGTGTTTCTTTTTAATGTTGTTATCGCAAAAAGCTACCATATTGGAGTTGGAAGTTTGAGCTGGAGCTGGAGCTGAAACTGAAGCCTTAGCCTTTCAGCAATGACTGCGTCTGGGTTAGGGTACTGTGTGCTGAGTTTGGATTTGGGTCTGGGTCTGGGCTACACCTACCCAGCCAGCTACAGCGACCTTATCGCGCCCATTAATCTGCCGAAATGAAGCGCAGCGAAGACGATGGAAAGATGGTGGATGTCGATGTCGATGTTGAAATGGATGTGGATGTGGATGTCCAGGCTGCGGGCCAATATGGCGCGCACAGTACATAAAGGCCAAAAAGGCGGTAAGAACCGAAGGCAAGCTAATGAAAAGCAGTCAAAAAAAAAAAAACAAAAATAAAAAAGAAACCAAGTTGTGCGCGCGCGCTTTGTATGTACGGGTTGAAGGGAAGGGTAGACGTTATGTAAAGAGGCCCAGTCCGCATGTTAAATATTATGACCAACACACAAAAAACGCCCGCAAAACAACAGAAAAAAAGCAAACTTTGGTTAGCATGGTTTCTACACTTTTGCTTTAGACTCAAGGCACAGTCAGAAAAGCAACAACAACAAAAAAAAGAGACTACAAAAAATTCATATTTTTTTATGATCTCAAGTCATGCAAAAAGCGAAACGAATCAGAACGCGGCGCGCATTGGACGTGGTCGCGAATGACGGCGGCCATGACGACGACGACGATGACGACGCTGACAGCTTGGCCCGGCCTTCCTTTTGCCTTTCTAGCTACTTCTGCTAGTGACTGCACTGTGAAAAAAAACCAATAAGAAAGTATTCAAAATAAGCACAACTTCGTTTCAAGCTGTTGCCAAAAAAAAGCTTAAAATAAATTTAAGAATCTATTAATTATAATTATTATTATAACTGTCTAATCTTGTCAATTCTAACCAAATTTTTAGAAAATGAATTTCGCTCAAATGTTTTGATTTTCATTTAAGCCAAGAGCTTTAGCAATTGCAGTTCACTTGATGTTGAGCTAAAGTTTAAAAGAAAACTTGTTCAAGTAAATATGGGAATAGAAAATTTCGAATGATTTCTGAAAAACTTAGTTATTTTTAATTTATTAAATACATAAAGTAATTTTTTGTTGTAATAACTGGGTACATAGGTTTTCACAGCATTTAAGAAGTTAAGACAGCGATATATACATGTTAAATTTATACTAATTTGGAAATTATTAATTTAGTTTATTCGATTGCTTTCTTCGACAATTTGAAACAATGTGAAGTTTTCTTTGATGCGAAAAGAATGATTAAGTAAAGCAATAGTGATATTTATGATAGTTGTTACTTTGTTAGTTTGTAGAAATATTTTAACACTTCAATTTAAAACGGTATTTCAGCTAAAAAGCATCAATTTCAAAGATCATGCCTTATTTCTTCTGCAAAAGCGAACTTTCTTTAAAACAAACCATTTTGTCTAGTCACTTGAGGTTCGCTTTAAGTAAAAAGTGCTGTATATAAATGCATATTAAAGGTATCGATTAGGCAATAAAAATACCAAATAAAACGCACTTTCCACACTTTCATATCACAGCGCCCTCGATTTAGTTGAAGAACAATAATCTATCTAATCTTTATTATTTCTTATAAGCGAATAATAATTATAAGAAAAATCAATTTTCTTAGAACACTTCATTATATTATTTCTAAATGTAATTCAAAACAGGAAGTAAAATTGTATAAATTGAAATTGACTGCTTGTGCCATTTGGACAACGTTTTTTTTCTTAGTGTACTCCTTTCTTTTGGCGCTTGGTTTTGCACTCCTTTTTCTTGTGCGAGATAAGAATGTTTTTTTTTTAAATTTTTTGGTATTCGTGATGGCGTACGTCATGAAACGTAAAACACATTGCATATACATATATATGCATATTCGTACAATAGCATATACATACATAAACGAGATATATACTTACACTTGCATACAAAAGTATTCGCACAGTTGGAAATAGTTTGAGCGCGTTTTCACATTTTATAGATTTTTTGCATGCGCCATGCGGAAATGTCTGACAGACACGTAATGCCGAAGCAGTCCTGTGCTGTCCATAACATTTTCTATTCGTTATTCGTTTTTATTCATTTTGCATATATTCGAATTGAATATTTGCTACTGCCACACTCACTACTCACAGTTCAAAAATTGCTGCTGGAATTTTATAATGAACATTCAGCGAGCCTGACATTTTCATTGCTGCTAAAGTGCAGTTAAGAAATAATTGTTATTGTAAAAACACCAACTACTGAACCCGTAACTAAGCCCAACAACAACAACAATAACAGCAGTCAAAGCTACCCTAGCAAAATACACAATCACAAAATGGGTTGGTAGACACAAAAAAACAAACAAAAAAACAAAAAAGGAGAAGACTAGAAAAATGCAGAGAAAAAAAATAAAAAGTGACGAGAAAGGTCGTAACATCCACGGGGGAACAATCATCGCACATTGCTGAAAGAAGAGAGGGGGTGGCGGAGTAGAGGTGCACAGGGAGGTGCTCGGGATGCCGTTGTGGCAAAAGTAATCGTTTGAGACTTTGCCTTTGCAACAATGGCCGCCCAATGTAAGTTGAGGGAGCAACCTCTCTACAGGTATGCAAAGTACATTTCAACACGTCCCACATGGTCATGCAAACACACACACACATACCCCCTCCCCTCCCTCCCCACACACACACATACACAGTTTTGTATAAGTTTATACAAATGCATAGCAAATGTACTTGTAATATGAGAATTTTGCACAGTGTCTGCAATTAGAAAATATTGTCATCAAATATTTAAGGACTTGGCTAAGTGGTGCGCCCTAAAGCCATATTTGATGTATATCATTTTCAAATTGGTAATTGTTGGTCTACTCTTAGAAAATGTACATATTTATTAATTAGTTATATAATGTTTATTGCTTTAAAACTTACATTGCAGAAAATATTTTGGAAAATGTGTAAAGTGTGCTTTAAGCAAACTGCAAGCTTTTAAATGATGATCATTCACTTCATTTATTTAATTTTATTTTTATTTAAATTTATTTAAATAAAGATAAGTCATTTGAATATAGTTCAATATGAGTTTTTCAATCAAAGCTTTTAACTTACTCATAAATATTCAGCTATAAGTTTATTAAGCTAATCAGAATGTATTAAATCTAAAAATATTGAAAATACAATATTTATTGACTGAAATTTAATACTTAATAAAAATTTAATTAAATTCCATAAATAATTCTTTTAATAAATAGTAAGCTTGACAACTTTCAGTTAAACTAAGAGATATATTTACATACAGAAAACCAACACCATAAAATGGTAAAAGATTAGAAAAGACAGGATTAAAACTAAATTTGACTTATAGTAATTTAATAGATATTTGTAATATTCGTTTTCCATTTATTTGGCATTTAATCACAATTTATATATTATTTTTAAAATTTTTACCACTGTTTGCTCAACAACTACAATCTAAAGATGAAGATGACAAAATGTTGTATGCCAAGGAAATGCAAATGCAAAATGATGCGGCTTCAGAAGCTTTCACAACTTGACTGTGTGACTTTGGGAGAGCAGAAAAAAAAGCAGTTATAGCAGCGTTGAAAGCCAAGAAAAATATGTTAACTACAGATTGACAAAGTTTAAATACCCTTGAAATAAATTGATTCCTTGATTGGTGCACAATGCAGAAATTGTCAAATCCAATAAATGTTTTCGTTGTGAAACGAAACGTAATCTTATATGGACTATCATAAGCCATATAAATACTTATAACAGGTCAATTTTCAATCAGTCGAATCTTAAGCAACTATATAATGTAAAGGTATAATTTTGATTAAATTTAACAAAAAGTTATAAGACAAGAGAATTATTCAACTAAATTTCCGTTTTATTAATCTAGCTTTATGATAGAGTGACAAGATCCAGTCAGTTTCGACTTCACTAAAACATTTGTTTGCTTAATGATCACAGAAAGAGTAACATATCGAATCAGCTACTCAGCCCGATCAATAAAATATATAACTGTAATATGAAAGAATCGTGTAAAGTTTCTTTCAAAGCGTTACATGCTACTTGACACAAGTATAGTATGCTCTGCTAGGGTATATTAAAGAAAAACGCCCAACTGTAGCATTGCAGCAGATGTGAGCCCTTTTGTGGATGGCCACACATGCCACAATAAAGGGAGCTGTGTGGGGATAGAGAGAGAGAAAGCGAGAAAGAGAGCGAGAGAGAGAGGGACAGAGAGTGAGAAGGGAGCAGAATACTCATACGCCCCGTTTTAGTTGGCTGCTGTCTTTTTGCTGCAACGACAGCAACTAAACGACAGTCAGTCATGTATGTTTGCACACCTATATACACAAATGTAAGCACATATCGTACTATATATATACATATATATATACATATGTATATATGTACATATATATGTCTGTTTGTTTTGTATGCATGGAGTGTGCAGCCTCAAAACCGCTTCAACTATGCCAAGCCAAAAACAGTGCAAACTCAGGCAAATGGGGGGAAAAGATTCAAATGGGTGTGGGAGCGGCAGGAGGGGGATATTGTGTTCGGGGAGAGGGGGTTTTCGTCGCTTGGCATATTCGTGCGCAATTTCGCGTTTGACGAAACATATAATCTTCGCACATTTCTATGGAAATGAATGGATTGGTGAATGCTTTTGCTTGATGCATTGATAGATGGCCATACGTAAGACTGGATTGATGGATATATAGCTGGTTGGATAAATTCGATTGGTATTGCTTTGTTTTTTGTTTTTGTTGTTTGTTGGAAAAAAGCTGGGTCAGAAAAAAAAAGAAGGTGCCATATTGTGTGATTGCTGTTGTTGCTTAGTTGTTGCTCGTGCGTTGCATTTGCTGCAGCAGCAGCAGCTTGTTGCTGTTGCTGTTTGCTGCAGTCACATGCAAATTGCTGGACGTATTCGACATGGCCTCCATGTCAGCCACACCCCAAATCCCAATTCCAATTCCAAAAGCTAGGCGCCTGCTCGTCGCTGCTGTTGCTGTTGCCGTTGCGGGTTCTTGGTTGCTGTTGCTCTTGTTGGTTGCCTGCCTGGCTGCCTGCCAGCCTGCCTGTTGTTGTTGCTGGTGGTGTTGTTTTACCTGAGTTTTAAGCCCATGTTCTACTTACAACGCACACTCTGCCTATGCAAATATGCAATTAGTTGGCCAGCTTTTTGCCATGGAGCGGCGTGTTTGTTGCCATCTAACATGACATTCCATCTGAGTGGCACAGCGCCATCAATACGCTACATTTTGCGTCAACAACAACTACAAACTTGCCAAGTTGGCCAACGTTGAAGCCACAATCAATAAAATAGATGCAGCAGTTGAGTCGGAGAATTTGCTGCAACTTGAATGCGTTTGCAAAGATTTAAAATGCAATTATAATTATTTATTTTCTAGGGCGGCTTTTATTAAAAATATTGTAAACTTAAATTAAATGGCGTCTTCGAGAATCTAGATTAATATATTTTAAACTTGTTTGTGCTGCCAAAATGAATAGAATTTTTCTTAACTGTGTTTTTAAGCTCTATTTAAATTAATAAGTTCACTATTTTATGATATTTCATATGACATTATATATAAAACTCAAAGAACCAACAGTCCTAAGTCCTTAAAAAACTTGAAAATAAATTAAACAGCTTCAATTTCAACTTAAAACTTAATATTTTATCAACAACAAGATGATCGTCTTTCTAATTTTGGTACAGATATGAAAGAATTAATGAAAATGAAGAAACATTTTGTTGTTTTGCAAAAAGTTTTGACAAAAAAGCGAATTATCCCTTAGTAAGTCTTTAAATGTTTAAATGCTCATGTAATTCAAGAGAAATTATGTCTTCGAAAACAAAGTGACACTACTGGCAGTATACTCAAATATGTATATTTACAGAAATCGGTTTTTGTAAAATGCTGTTGTAGTACAGAGATCATCTGGAGAATATATTGTGGATTTGAGTATCAAACTTTAGTCGTACTTGTAAAATCGTAATTGCTAGTTAGTGTTAAAATAACTGAATAAATAGAAAACATTAGGAATTAGGCCATAATATAATATATCAGGTGATATATGGGTACTTTCGATACAAAGTACTAAACAATGACTATAACCATTTGCATTAGTTAGACTATAATTTATTCAGCATTGCCCAATGCTGCGTATACGCAATTTGTTCTCGAGTATTTAAGAACTGCTGTGTTTTTTTTTTATAACATATGCAAACGGCAAGAATGCATACCAAACGTAAAACCACAAAAGGGGCAAAAAAAAAGAAATACAAATTTACAGCGGCATTCCAATGAAAGCGCTTCTCATTTTTGTTTTCTGCACCTCATATCCGTATACTTATAGCTATACCTATATTTACTTATAGCCATGCTGATGTCTGTGTGTATGCGTGTGTGTGTGTGTGTGTGTGTGCTTGCAACTCTCTTGAGGCGACGCCATGTTGCTGAATGTTGCGTGTACGTGCGGTACGCGTGCATAAAGACAAGCAGACATACTATATATACAGATGTGTATATATGTACATATACAGGCATATGCAGCAGCAACAACAACAGCAACGCATTATGGCCGACGCTTGTGGCTTATATGGCATGACGTCGTGGTCGTTATTGTTGTTGTTGCAACTGCCACAAGCTGTTGTTGTTGTTGTTGCTGTTGTTGTTGTTTTGCGTGCTAGAGAGTGAACCACCCAAGCCAAAAGCCCAAAATGCTCACAACGCATCAGAGGAGTGAGAGCTGGCAAAACCGCATACAACTTATTTTTCACTACTCGACTCGCTTTTGCGGCAGCAGCAGCAACAGCAACAACAACAAAAAAAAAGTATTACAAAAAAGAACTAAAAAGGTATAAAGAGACGACAAAGTAGAAGAAAAGCACCCAACTGGCATAAGAGCAAAAAAAAAAAAAAAAAAGGAAAAAGAAATACATTTATTGCACTTGGGGCAAAAGGAACTTGGCAAGAAGTAAAAACCACTCGACAGCAAAACTTGGCAAAGTCTTTTGGTTTTTGCGGTAATGCAAAACTATGCAGCGGGTGTGTGTGTGTGTATGTATATGTGCGTGTGTATGTGTGTGAGGCATGCAAAGAAGGCATTTGTGCCGCATGCTGCAAACCTACGCAAAAAAGAAATAAGAAATAAACTCTGGGGCGTAGCGCATCATTAAAAATGGCGGCCAAGTTTTTCGCCCAGCCGCCCACCCCGTTTTCCAAAGTTTCCCAGACCGCTCTTGATATACATTTTGGAGCTACTATTTTGTTATGTTTTAAATGTGCTGCCATGAAATTTTCAATTAATTTTCAAATTCAATTTTGTGCGGCCTGCAATGATTTATGAAGTGCCTGACTGCAGCTGAATGAATGTTTATATATATTTATTATTATTATTTTTTTTGTTGAACAACAGTCGCCGTCGCGCGTTGAAAGTGTGATGAGAAATTTCATAATGACTTCTTAGCTCTAAACGGACGGCCTGGCTGCGACTATAATAAGTGCAATTAGGCCATTGATGGTCGCAGCGCAGCGCAGCTCAAGCGGATGTAAAGGTGAGCGGAGGCAGTAGCAGCAGCAGCAACTGCGACGCTGACTGCAACAGCGACGGCAACGGCAACTGAAGCTGCGACTGTCGCCTCGTTAGCCACGAGAGCGAATTTTCAGCGTCTAACATGGCAGTCGCCATGTTTAATCAAATACGTGACTTGATTTCAATTTGGGGCGTTTAGGCAGCCCCAATCCCAGCCACAACCACAGCCCCACAGTCGGACTCAACCCATTTGACGATCCAAAAATGTTGGCTTTAGTTAAGAATTTAAGACTAACAGGATGAAGGACATAGCACAAAGGACATGGATTAGCTGCTGTGCTAATATGCTCTCAAATGCGTCAAGTTGTTCCATTGAAGCGACTAGAAAGTGAAATTATTCTTTATAAAGGAAATATATGCATACAGTTAGACAGCATAAAGGTTTATATCAAGTGAAAATTAGGTTAGGATCTAAGCATATAAGTCCTTCATAATGAGTTACAATGAATAAAGTTTAAGTATATAAAAAAGTTGTGTTTCACTTATTGAATAACGTATTCAACATAAGAATAAAAACTGTTTACTCTATCATGTGTTAGTTTAAATCATTTAAAATAAATATTGATCTTTAACAATTATTTTGTAATTTTTTATATTTAAGTAATTTTGAATTATTATATTTAATTTTTTAAATAAAAGTAAGAGAACAACTATTATTTTTTGTTTTTTAAAATAAAAGTCAAAACATAGCATTTATTTTTTTTTTGATAAAAATTGAGAATAGCTGTAACGTTTGAAAAGTCAAAAATCATAAATTAAAATGATTTACATAAATTATAAAAATAAAAAAAATAAAACAGTTTTTTGCGGATTTCGATAGAAAGGAACCGAACATGAACTTTGTTTTTAAACCATTTTATTCAATTTACTTCACATTGATTTATTCAGTTACAATTTTATGTGATAACTGTTATTTGCAATCCCTGGTTTAAATAGATCAAACTGATAATAATCCCCTACCAAAATTTAATATAAATCATAGCGTAAATAGGCATGATCTGAAGTATATCGAGCATGATTGTGTAACTATTTACTCTCTAAAGCTGTTCGGCATTCACGTCTAGTTAATATATATAATTTCAGGTAAGAAAGGTCATAAATAGAATATTACATTAGAAATAAATTAGATTGCATATAAACTAGCTTAACAGTATAAAAGTTTTAAACAATTTTATATCAAAGATACAAAATTAAACGCATACAAAAAACAAAATTTGATCAAACTTGAAAAGTTTTTTTAGGCTCAAAAACTGTCTTAATACATTTAACATTTCTTATCAAAATGCTTTCATTCAACAATTTTATAACTACTTCAACTCTAACAATAGACATTCAGTTATAAATAAACAACAATATATTGTCTGACATGACTTCTTAGCTTGATATTTATTTTGAGCAATTCAACTATATAATTATGCTATACAAAAAAAGCCTGGGAATAGGTTTAATTGCTACTTACAAAAGCTTTTAATGTGCTTGGCAATAAATGTAAAGATTGTTGCTTGAATGCGATAAAACGGTTTTTTGAACAAAGTTTGTTTAAATAAATTTCAAAATAGAAAAATACTACATAATCCTAACAAACAAATAACTTTTTGTATGGCTTGAAATATGACAAAAATATACTTTTATAATTATAAATAAATCAAAAACCTATCAAAACAATAAGTCTTAAATATTCAAAGGAGCACTTCCCACAATTCAAAATATCCAAGTTAGGACTGAAAGATTATCAATATTAAAATTGAAATGATAAATTAGATAGCAATTTTGCTTTAAAGATAAATTACAACCCTTTGATTTTGAAGTGACTATTTGTATAGAAAAGTTATTCTGATTAGTTTATTGACTCATTTGTCTGTACTATCCAATTACCTGAAAAGTTGCATGTGGGTAACCCAAAACCCGGTCAGAGGATTGCGTTCAAATTGGGTTCAAGTCTGAGTCTGAATCGGAGTCTGAGTCGAAGTCGAAGTCTGGACATGATCATACACAACCTGTTCCGCACATTTCAGCAAGTCAATCAGAAGTCAATCACTTTGTTGAGGCATCGTTGTTGTTATTGTTATTGTCGATATATCGGCAAGTCGGGGCACGATTATAAGTATACAATATGTTGTTGTTGTTTTGTTATTGTGGTGGTGTCTGTTGAAAATAATAATAATAATAATAATATGAACAAAAGCAACAACCACAAGAGCAACATAATTGCAAATTGGCCCAAAATGAATGTCGAAAAGCCGAAGCAGCAACATGATAATTTAATGTTTGCCAAATGGGCAAACGGGACACTCGAACACGAAGGTACAACAACAACAAATATATATATATATATATAAACGTATGTATATATTTATAAAAAAAAAGAAAGATTATAGACCACGAAAAAATGTCTGGCGACCTTGAAAGTGAAATGCGCCCCGTACCAAAAAAAATAAAAAATACAACAAATTGATGGAGAAGGAGAAGTCTGCTGTTGCTGCTGCTGCGAAAAGGTGCTAAAAGTTGATTTTTGAAATTACTTGGCTTATAAATTACGTCTATAGTTGACACTATAATTGTGCGGTGCGTAATTGACTGCTCACAACAACATTTAATTGACATATCTTTGGTCTCTAAGGCCATAGCTACAACTACAACTACAACTACTACACAAACGCTATAATATAATTGTAAGCCAGAGCTAGCGTTTGTCCAGGCACTTGAAAATTGTTTGAAATTCATACAACAATAAGTTTTGGAATACAGTCTGTCAAGGGTTCAGGGGTTGTCCTACTATACAAGTACAACAAAAGGGCCAAGTATTAAAACGGGCCCGTCTAGAATTTCGCAGCCGTCGCGTTGTATCTTGCAGATTCAATTTGTATATGAGGCAGGGCTACACCTTCGAATCTGAATCTGAATCTCAAACTGAATCTGAGTTTTCAGTCAACGTTTTTTATGCAATTGTATTTTTGAAAGCGCTCGCATGGGCGTAAACCAAATACATTTTGTTGTTGCTGCTGCTGCTGCTGCTGCTTTCTTTCTTCTTTATTTTTTTATTTTTTGTTTTTTGTTGCGCTGATTTCCGGCGCGTTTTGGATTACACAATGCAGGCCCAAGAGCGAAAGGTGAGCGGAATTTAACATTTGAAGTGCTCCAGCAATGGCAACCAAGGCAACAACAACCAGCAACCAGCTCGAACTGGTGGACTCTCTGCCGAGCGAGTGGCAAGTTCCGCCCTACGCTGTGGTGCACAATTCCTGTGTCGTTCTGCTGCTTGACGTCTTAAGAATCCAATTTGAATTGCCATTGCGCCAGCGTTTTTTTCGGCTGCTGCTGCTGCTGCTGCCCCCGGAAGCGCTTGAAACAAAGGCCCAGAACCGGAGCCAAGGCAACAACTGCAACAACTGGCATACAACTGTAACTGGGACTTGCCCTTGCCACATTGTTGCCGCGTGGCAGGGTCCATTCGAGTGGCTTTTGTTGCAGTACGCTCAGGGTTGCCAGCTATCCCGACACCCTTAGCAAAAGTCTACCCCTCCGCACTTCTCTGCCCTTCCCCTCTAGCTGCTTGTGTATGCATTTCAATCGCAGCTATAGATCTGTAGGTGTTGGCTACATCCGTCTAGGGGTATTCCTTTCTAACGGGTTATTATACTAAAACATATATTGTTTGTATTATATGTACAGCTGCCCAATGAAATAAATCTTCAGCTGCAATGTGAAAAGACTTATTTAAGTTTAAAATTGAAAAAAAATTTGATTATCGAAAAAAAAATGATGAAAATTGATTCAGTATTTCGTAAATAGTTCGGAACTCATTAGTTTTTACTTTTCAAAAACTAACTGAGCTCGGAACAGGCCTGATTAGAAATAGAATTTCGTCAAACATTTTTGGGAATTTCAAAATCTCAATTATCCTATTTCTATTCGAGGAAGCTTGGTTATCCCAAATATCCCAATCGGAGACTATGTATGATGCAGATAGTATTTATGGCAAGATCTATGAAAAATTTGTTAGGTTTGGTATCAAGCTTTCTATAACGAAGCAAATAGTTTGGATTCTTAACTTAAAAAGTTTTTAAGAGATAATTTTTAAGGAAACGCTTAATGTTTGGCTAAGATTCATAGATTTAGAAAAATTAACCTAGTTGAAATTTTTCAATTAAAATTTTTGATCTTAAAAAAAATGTTAATTTTCTGGTTATAAATTTCTCCACAGCTCTAGTTCTCGGATTTGCACAAAATTGATTAAATTCTAGGTTCTAATTTGTAAAAGAAAAAACTTATTAATGATTCTAGGAAGCTGAGTTGCGTACTAAATTCGATTAAAACAGCTGTCGCAAACTATTTGATCATTTCTCAGCACTCTGTGCACAGAGGCAAAAATATTTCAATCAGCCAACTAAAGGCGTGAAGAAGCAGAAGCTTTATGAATAAAGCCGGTTGTCTGTTTGAATTGCCATTTGTGAACATGCGTAACGAAATAGATCGGAGTTCGAGTGGGTCTTAGACAGCTCAGCAGAAGTCCAAGGTGCCGACGGAGATGCATTCAAATGAAAAATAGTTAAAAGCCACAAAGCACAGCGTCTGAATGGACGGCAAAGTTCAAACTCAAATTAATCAAAAGTAAACCAAAGCGAAAACAAAAGCACAAGGGGGATAACCCACCAAGGGGTTAATCTTTAGCTACGTGCAGCTCTTCAAACTCTGAATGTATCTATGTATCTATCTATCAACGAATGCTTTGAATCAATGAATAGGCAACAGAGACTGGCAACGTCAAACGTCCGTTGAACAATGAAAGTGGCAATTAACCAGAAGCCGAGCATTAAATTACAAAATGCGATCAACAACAGAGCAACAGGTTGCCTGCCGGTCACCGATCACCATCAATAGATAGTAGTAAAAATAATAATAAAAAAAAATACAAAAAAAGCAGCAGCAGCAACAAAACGCAGCAAAATCCCCAGATGCGATCACAGCAGCAGCAGCAACAGCAACGGCAGCAACATCAACGGAGACGACGACAACATTGCCGTCAATGGTCAATGGGTTGGACCCGGGGCAGCTGATTGTTGCTGCTGCAGGTTGTTGCTAGTTGCTGTAGCGCCCAGTGGGTTTCATAATCGATTTCTTGAGGTACGCTCCCGCTATGTAGCTACAATTAGAGCGCAGACTGCACACACTCTCCCTCCAAAGACCCACTTCGCCATGGGAGGGCAGCAGGCAGTCGGGGGTTTCTCAACCTTTGCCTCAAAAGTGCATTAGGCTGTTGCACGCCTGCAAAACAGGCTGCCCGCTGCGCTATTTTTACCCCTGCTCCTTTCAAAATATCAAACACAAAAACTCACACGGTGTCTGCACAGCCACTCGACATATTGATTGAAAATTGATCTATTAAAAAACCTGAAAGTGCGACAATGATAATCCGCAAAACGCATATGGCCCAAACAATACAAATATCTATCTATCCAAAAGTATAGAAAACAGTGGGCGTGGTCGCTGCATTCTAATCCAAATCCATCGCACAATGCTTAATGCATGAAATTCTATTGGTGTCGCATACAAAAAAGAAAATGAAAAGAAGGAAAAACACACCACATGATGCATTTTGTATTATTGCAAGTATTTAGTGTTATTCTCAGCATGGGTGCATCCACATTTGGTGATGCTCACTTCAGTTTGATTGACAGCCGGTGGAGTGGCAACCGGGTGCGATTATGAGTGAACACACGCCTTTTAATACCCTGTAATATATGCGTGCAATTAAGAGAAGCATAGTGGCATATTTAATCCGTTTGTCTGTCCTTCTGTATGATCTCGTTAATCTCAAGCACTTTGTTGTGAAGTTTCTTGTATATCAGGATCAAATTAAGGTAGGTATATTTAAAATGTTTTGATACCTCTAACTGCCTACCCCAACCATTTACATTTAAAGCAAATAAAGTTTTGAAAGCTTTGTTAATATTCTTCAAATTTTAAAACGATTTAATAAAAAACACATCAATTTTTATACACTTTTTTTTAATTAAAAAAAAAAAATGAAAAAAAAGTATATTGGGTTTGTGAAGTGTCTGGCTGTCCGTCCGTCCATCCGTCTGTCTGTCGGTTTTATCCACAGCTTTGAAGCTAGAGCAACCAAACTTGGTTGCATGTAATATATACCATTGGCAGACAAAGTGGCAAGATCTCCTGATTTTACCAAAACTACAATTGCCGCTCTCTTCTGACTCCACAAAGAGGCGACAAAAAAAATATATCGGGTGTATCCGACTGCAACGTTCTTACTTGTTAAGTTACAGTTAAAAGAGAATTCGTTAAACTTAATTAAGGAGTATTTCCTAGTCAAGCCCTATTTAAGTCAGAACAAGTAAGCATGCTCATTTGTTATTGCATTTTTAATGATATCACGTAGTTCAATGCGTTGTGATAGTAATTTCAGTTTTTTTTTTTTTGCAATGCAAAAAGTTTTTGGCCACAAACATGGCAAACGTTGTTTCCGGTACGCCATTAATATTAACTCTCATTGATATGCATAGCTGTCTATGTGTTTGTATTCGTGTGTGTGTGTTTGGTTGTGTGTGTGTGTGTGTGCATTGCTCATTACCGTTTGCACAAACTTTTGTGGTAAATGTATGTGTGTGATATCAAAATGGCTTTGCGGATATTGTCATTGATAGGCAAATGTGGTCAACACAAAAGTGACAAACAGTTTGGTAAAAAGAATGGAGTCTGAAAAGCCAAACAAACACATTACGAATTTAAAATCAATTTTAAGACATCATTTTATAAATCTGACAAAGCAGAGCTAACATTCCACAGACTATGGAAAAACAGGTCTTTGAATTTATAATATAAAAATAATAATTCAACACATTTAAGTCAAATTAAAAAAAAGTATTTATTGATTTCAAATGAAAAACAAAAATGAAAGTGAAATGATATTAGCTTTTTATGAAAACATGCCATAAAAAATATAAAATTTTGTTTTACAAGATAATGAAATTTCTAGGAGTTCGAAACAGAAATAAAAAGTAGGTACAAATAGTATCAAAAGCAACTTCTCAACCACTTAAAAATCTAAAATATTATAAGTTTTTGGTATCTGAACTACATTCATCTATCACATTTTCATTATAACAAAGGGTCTGTGTGATGCAATCAATTTACTATTCTAATCCAATCTTTTCTTTCTTTATAGAATTGAGGAAACCTCTGTAAATTTTCAGCTAGAAACAATTATGAAAAACTTCAAGCCAAGGCAGATAATTGAGTAACATTCCATGTTGTTGTAGCTAAAGTTCCCATATCTTTGCCATCTACCCAAGTACAATAAGCGCAATTCTAATGAATTAACAATTATGTGCTTTTGGGGGTGGGGGAAGGGTGCGCAAACTCAACCCTTGCCAATGGGGTGTTGTACGCTGATTTGTCAACATTGGGGCATTGTGGTCGACCTTAAGTTCAACTTGTTTGCATGAGCCACATCTTGATTAGCCCAAACACTTTCCGAATGAATGTGAATGTCGTCAGCAAAGTTGCTGCTGACGTTGTTGTAGTTGTTGTTGTTGTTGTTGTTGTTATTGTTGCCCCTTTAATCGAATTGTTTCAGCGCCGCTCCACGGCCGTCCGCAAATCGAGTCAATTTAATTGACCTCCAGAGGTCAAGTTGTTATTGTTGTTGTTGCTTTCGCAGTTGTTCTGAGGGCAGCAGCATTTCAATCGCCTCGAATTGAGCGCCTGTCAACATACACAGCTACAGCTACAGATACAGATACAGATACACGAGCACAGTTAAAGATACATCAACTGAAAGATACATTGGATGTTGTTTCTCCTGGTCTGACAGTCGGCGAATCTTTTGTCATAGAGTGTGGGAGCCGTAGCTGAAGCGAACCCCAATATGCTTGCTCTGAATTCTGCCAGCGCCTTAGTTTTTAATGGATCTAATTGAATTTGGCTTGTTGCGTTTATTTGTCTTAATTGTCTGCGAAATAATCATAAATCAGTTTTGTGTATGAGTCGACGTCGCGACGACAATTCACAACAAATTCCCTTACTTTCTCAATGTGTGTGTGCGTGTGTCTGTGTGTGTGTGTGTGTGTAGCGGGTGTAGCAGCAGCCTCAGCACTTGGCTCAATCAATTTATGACATATCTCTCAAATGCTGGGCACTGTTTTAAACTGGCAGTCTACACGCTCATCCACCCAACCATCCGTGCAGCTTTCCATCCGTTCATCCGCATGACGCGGCATTTTTTGGACTGAGCTTTGCCTCTGCTTCAGCTTCGGCTTCTGCCTATGCCTGTGCTTGTGCCTGTGCCTGGGAACTTGCTTCACTTGACCGCGCCACGTTGTGCTCGGGAAAATACACTTAAAGAAACTTTTCGAACTTCAGCACATAAGCAGTGTATATTCGTTAATTGAAAGTGGAAGTCATATTTCATTAATCCTTTTTTATTTACTATTCAAAAAATGTTAAGAAGCGTCAAGCCTTTTTTGTTTTTTTATATGAATTTTCAATCAGAGGCATGTGAATTCAATCCGCAGTACGCAATTTAAAAGATGCAAATGGGAATATTTGAGGAATTTTAATAGTAACCTAGTCAAAATTGGATTTGTGAAATGTCCGTCTGTCCGTCCGTCTGTCCGTATGAACGCAGGTTTTTTCCACAATTTTGAAGCTAGAGCAACCAAACTTGTTGGTATATATACATGTTGGTATAGTATATTATAGGCAGACAAAGTGTCTGCAATATACAATTTTCTTTTTCGATTAAAACGATTAAAATAGTCATACAAAATTTCGATTCCAATTTTTATAAAACGATTTCTCTTTATCCTCAAAATGTACCTCAATTTTGGCGATTACCTCTTCATGAGAGCTTCATTTCTATCCAAAAAATTTTGCTTTCTGGATTGCAAACAGAAAAAAAATCACTGGAGCCCAGTTCCTATAGGTATTACATAAATAGACAAAGCAATGAATATAGATTCCAAATAAATACTTAATAAATATAAATACCTAGACATCTCCTCTAACGAGATGTATCTATTTACGATTTGCAATATATGAAAGAGACACAAGCAGCAGTTAATGATGAAATTTTGCGAAAATTGTTTAAAAATTTATTTCATCTATTATCTTCAGTTTAGCACATTTTGTTTTTCAATTGAAAAAGCTTTTTATACTCCCCTTTTTATGCTCAGTGTAGCAGCTTGAGCAGCTTGAGCATTCGGGCATTGTTTTGCCTGTCAACCCTCATGGTGAAGCTGTGGTTGTTGCTGTTGTTGTTGTTGTAGCTCTTGGCTCTTGGTTGTTGGCGTTCCTTTGTCTAAGGCACCCACACGCCTCAATGGGTCCACACATTGGCAATTGGTGGAGGGGGGGAGCATTCGGTCGAAGTTGAGATTCAATTCGATGCTGGTCGCTTGTTCAACACAGTTGCAAACGGGCGGCTTTAGATTTAGTTAATTTAGCATTTAGCATATATTTTATGAGAGGGAGAGACGCTGGCTGCGCCGCTGCTTTGTGGCAACATTGCTTTTGTTGCGGTTCATATCAAAGAAGGAAGAGGCTGCTGCAGTTGGCTGCTTCGTGTTGACAACTAAATAACACGTTAATGTGTTTATTGCGTATGCTGTATGCTGCTACTGTCCCCAGAGATGTTTGTGGATGTGACCATGTGATCATGTGACCATGGGCATTGCATAAGGCAAGCAAGCAACAACAACAACAACCACAACAATGATATAAACAACCTGTGTTAGGTGTCGCGTACAACACATTTATTGTGACTCCTGTGGAGCTGTGTTGCTGATCCGTTTGCAACTTTCGCATTAAACATGAGGCACACATTCACATAAAACGCGTTTCTCCATGTCCCAAGTTTCACGCCCGAGCATCGCTTGGGAAAGCAACAGTTCCCCAGTTTTCACATCTCCACCCCTTTGGATGCACTTGAATCGCGTTGTTGTTTTTGCCGTTGTTCATTTTAAAAATTTATTTATGTATTTATGAAAACGTTACGATAATCATATGCTGCATTGGTTTCTCAAATGCCTAATGCCCAGCTGGATAATGGATTTCAGTTTCCAATAAATAAAACATTAGCAACATTCGATGCATTTGATATTTATAGTTGTAGAATAACTCTCGGGGATGCATAGACTTTTGTCACTCAGTATGTGGCACAAATATATGCAACTGATCAATAAAA